>WBMV01008435.1:1229177-1240301 GCA_013396655.1 Campylorhamphus procurvoides | reverse complement strand
CTTTCTCTCCTTCTCTTGTTTCAAAAGGGGCCTCTGGTCAGTGCTGATTAATAAGTGTTTTTTGTTGTGAAGTGTTGAATAATAGAAGATGGCCAGTGACCCAGGAAAGACTAAACCTTGTGCTACTTTATTGTGGCAAGCTGAGAAAGGGGCTTTAGGACAGAGACCCCAAGCACTGACCCGCACACATCCTGTGGATTCCCTATTCATTCTCACAGCCTTCCAGTCGCCCAGAGTTCCCATTGTTTGCCAAGCAACAATGGAGATTTTGCACAGAAAGTAAAGCTCCCTTCAGATTCCTCCCTGATGTTTTGCATTTGGGGAAACAACCATCCTTAAGAGGTTTTTTTTTTTTCCCTAAACTGAATTTCATGAAAACTCTTAGGATTTGGGCTTTTATTCTCATTACTCCAGACTTTCTGTACAAACCTAAGAAAACAAACATTTTCTCTTAATAAATACTTCTTTTTTCTTTTTAATTACACAACACATTTTTCCTGGGGTACTGCTTCCCTGGTGATTTAAGGGGGAAAGTGAGGTTGCTTTTCTTCTATTTCTTAGCATATCACTATGCTTTAATGCACACTACATATCACTGTAATTCCTAAAAATAACTGTATTCAAGCATCCTTTTTTTGAGTGGGAGCCAACTGGAGAGTCCTTCTTTGGATAAAAAAAAAATAAAATAAAAGCAGAAAATCGAAACCTCTTGGTTTATTTCTGCCCTGATTAGGCAAGCCTAGCTTTTATGTCTTCGAAGGCTGTTTCTTTCCCCACACTTCAAACAAAGAGTTCATCTGCAGCCACCAAGGAGGACAAATGCCATTCAATAGACTTGCTCTGATTTACCTGTAGGGTCCTCATTCCAACCTAGGCATTTATTTTCACTCTAACCATGTGGCTAAATAACTCTTGCAGCTCTTGAGCCTTTGGGTAGAAGCATAGTTAGATGGATCAGAAGCCTCAGGATTGCAGAGTTTTGTTTCATTGCTTTCTCTGGCCTGTCGTACGCTGATTTCCATTCCTCTATGGCATCCATTTACACATGTCACCAAGTGGCTAAGAGATTTGGGGGTTTGGTTGTGTCTTGCATTTGCAGGTTTTGTGCCTTGTGAATTTACTAGACTTTTTTTTTTAAAAAAAAAAAGAAAAAATACAAGGAAAAACAAACAAGAGCAGAAGGAGGTTGCAATCAATAGGACAAATTCCTGTTAAATTGCTAAGAATGGGATTTCTCCCTCAGTTACTTGAATTTATAATTGGCTGAACATTTTTACCAAGACCATTGCTTTCTCTTGGCGTTTACACCTGCATGGGTGTCTAGAGGTCTAGAAATCCACCCTTTGGAGGTGAGGAAGAAAAGACCAGTCTGTCAGAGAAACCTTTAACAAGTGAAAGGGGAACAACAGTCTTTATTAAGGATATTGGGTAGCAGAATTACCTTGGCGGGGGCGGGAGGCGTTGTAAAACATCCATTTGCAAAAGGCTCTCAGGCTGAAACCCTTTCATCGGTGGCGAGGGGAGGGGGTGGCAAGGCGGGGGCTCGCAAACCCCCAGCTATCTCCATTTGTCAGCGCCACAGAGGAGGGGTCGTAAAGCCAGCAGTGCGGAGGGGTGGGCTGCCCGGTGGTCCGCCAGCTCCGCACACCCAGTGGCTGATGCCCAAAGCGGGACGCGGCCACATGTGCGCTGAGCGCGTCGGGCTCAGCCCGGGGCCTGCCGAGGGCCCGGCCACAGCGGTGCGGAGCGGGGGACCCCGGCCTTTCACTTTCATGCCCACCACATCAGCGTTAGGAAGGAGGGAGTGGGGGGAAGAAAAGAGGGGGAGGGGGGGAAGGCAAGCTCCCTGCCGTATTGTTCCCCTGCCGAATTGATATGCTAATTCCCCTTGTGAGGGCATCACAAAGAACACCTTGCACTTCTGAAAGACTTTTGTGTCCTGGACGGAGAAGTTTATTATCAACTAATTAGCAACAACTTCTAGCAATGAGTTGGGTTACATTTTCATAAGCTTTGAACAAACATCCTGAGCTGCGTTGTGTCAGGATGATGGGCTTCGTAAGGAAAATAGAGTACTAAATCAGGGAATGAGCTTTAATAATTAGCGACTGCTATATATGGAACCTCTGTCAACGTAGATCTTCTTCCGAGGCTTTTGATTCACGTTGCTTCCAGGCTTGCAAAGGACCATGCTAAGCATTCTACAAAACAAAATCTTGCTCAGGGATGACTAGCCATTTTTTTCCTCCATATTAAGGTTCTTTCCTTCCAATCGAATAGTATTTTAGACTACCCCGACGACGAGCCAAGAATAATCAGTATATGAACAAGCTCAGTACAATTAAACATATGCATATTAAATATTCTTTTGAAAGGCTTGTTGCAGGCAGTCTAGCACTTCAAATATAAAAATCGTCTGGGAAAAGGGAAGATCATATTTGAAATTATAAAAAGGAAACATCTATAAATTTCACAGGTTTTCTGTTAGTTTTGGTACTTTGTTTTGGTTTGGGTTTTTTTGTTTGTTTGTTTGAGGTTTTTTGGTTTTGGTTTGGCTCGGATTTAAGGGTCTTTTCCTTTTTTTTTTCATTTTGGTTTGGTTTAGTTTTGGTTTTACTTCTGTGTTTCTCTTATTATAGATTTTCCAAAGAAGGAGGACCTGGTCTCAGTCCTAGTTTAGCTCAGTTCTCTTTACCTAGACTTCTTTGGAAGCACAAAGATATGCTGCTTCTTTGCTTGAAATCGAAATTAGGAAAAACAAAGAGGACTTTATTTTTATTACTGTAGCAAGTGCTAGTTATTTTCTTACTGGCTTTATGCAATCATAATAGAGCAGAAACAATCCTCTGAAGGTAAGAACGTTCTAGGGTTTACTGATAATTCTTACTGACTGGAAACAACGTACTTACAGTTTCACATTATACTGTAGGGTTTTGACTTTCGAGGTGTGTGATTTGGGGAGGTGGGGAGGTGGGCGGGTAGTGTTATATTGCAGTTCAAATCAGTACTAGGTTGATTTTGTGGTTTATACATGGACCTCAGGTGTGGCCTTCCTAAACCAGTCCTGGTCGTGAGGAGAACACTCAGGAAGCTACAAATCTTGGGCTCATATTGGGTGCAGAAGACAGCAGATCGGCCGTGACTGCTTTTGCAAGTCACCTTATCCTCTGCTATTCAGTTCATTTAATGGGTAAACATACTCTCAGTCACTCGGTCTCTTTCTGTCCCCTTCTCCAAGTGAATTCATTTGTTTAAAATCCTAAAAGGTGGTATAAGGTCTTATTGAAACTCAGCAACGTAAGGAGTGGGAGTGGATTAGATTCCTTCATTTCCTTTCGGTAATCCTAAATGCAGCTATCTCTGGTTCCTCAATCTCCTCTAGAGTCGGATTACCACCCATTTGAGCAAGTGCAGCTGGAATTAGGAGATGACAAGCATGCAAAGAAAGTGCCAAGAACTCCTGAGGTGACCGAGATGTCGGGGTGACCCTGGCAGCAGGGAGACGGGGGTTGGCCCTGGACCGGGCAGTGCCCACCAGCCCCTGGTGTGGACAAGCCTTTCTTCCTGCTGTGGCTCTGCAGCTGCAGGGCCACCACTGCGTCACTTTGGTACTTCATTTGCCTCATGACAGACTTCTGCCAGCCCTGCGACTTTCTGACATGGTCAGACCAGTCACGAATACATACACTCTGCCATGCACGAATATGTACAATATATGTAGATATATATACCCACTCACATACGTAGGGATGGATGTTCCTGCATTCATAGAAGAAAGAAAATAGGCAATGAAATGTGGAGTGAGTTCGACCTTGCTTGTGCTTTTCTCTGTCTGCCTGGAAAAAAGTCACCCCACATTAAAACATAGGTATGTGTGTGTGGTTACTTTTTGAAACAACCCCTCATATTCGATTGAAATGGAATATGCTACCATGTATATTTAAGATTAAAGCTTTATTTTTAAAGGCCTGTAATCCTTTCAAGGAGATTTTGTTGATATAAGAATTTATTGGAAAGTAATTGTGGATTGTGTAGCTCTGACCTTTGCAGGACGCAGGGTGCAGGTCTGCACAGCTGACAAATACTGTGTATCAATTTCTTGGGAAGCCCGTGCAGATCAGCTAGGTACGTATACAAGTTCAAAAATTTATTTAAAAGGTTACGATTAGTAGTTCAGTCATCAATGTTGGGGAGCCGGTATTTTATACTGAGTGAAATACATTATTTAAATATACTTTAAAAAAATTAAATAAGGCCAGGCCTTCTACACAAATTGGAGGCAGCTAAATGCTCTTTTGTGCCTGCAGCTCTAAGGAGGCTGTGATGCATGTGAAGGAAAGTGACTGACTTAACTCATTGGGATTCAGGGAACGACCTGCCCTCTTTTGAAAAAAAAAAAAGGCAAGAAGAAGAAGAAAAGTAAGTGTGTATGTGTGTGTGTGTGTGTGTGCGTGTTCGTGTATGTGTGTGTGTCTGTGTGTGTGTGAGAGAGAGAGAGGGAGAGAGGAGGGGGAGACTCACACAGAATCTTGCTTTCCTGAGCTGAGAGCTGCTGGTTCCCAAGCAGAAAGTATTAGAAGAAACACAGCATCTTGTCTCTTTGCTGCATTTACGCAATGAAATCACTTCTATTTTTATTCCTGCTAACTGGTCGGTTTTGCTTGAATCCACTCCAAGCCATGGACGATGGGAACAAACAAGTTGTTAAAAACAACTAGACAAAAAAAAAAGGATGAAAAACCCCAAACAAACCCAAGCACGCTGGGATGAGGATTACTCACTTTAGCGCTGGCTGTAAGTACAAAGTCTCTTGCTGCATTTCAGAACGATAGTGACAGGCTGTTGTTTAGGTTGGAGTTGCTCCTGTTTGTTTTGATTCTTTGTTGTTCTACCTCTTTTTTTATAGATAGATAGATAGATAGATAGATAGATAGATAGATAGATAGATAGATAGATAGATATGACCCCCTCTTTATCAGTCTTATGCTGATTGACTTAGATAAGATAAAAAAAAAGCGGGAGGAGAGAGGCGGGCGGCTGAGGGGACCGCGGCGCGGCGGCAGGGCAGCAGCCGGGGGTGCGGAGCTCCGCGGACGCGGAGGGATGTTCGGTGCTGGCAGTGCGGGGCACAGAGAGCTGTTTTCGGCATTAGTTTGTGTGCTTAGCTGGATTGAAATGCGCCTTTTTTTCTTTTTTTTTTTTTTAAAAAAAACCGGCAATTTGCGCCCCTGTGCGTGCACATACATATCCTCAGGCAGCTGAGGTCTGCTCGGGTCTCTGTAATGCATCGTACGTCCTCCCAGCTTGAAGGAATGCGGTGGTCAAAACAGCTTTCCAGCTGTTTGGGGTTTTTGGGATTCCAAGCCCATACACCCACTCTCCTCAAGTGTACAGGTGATAGTGGTACTTTTCTCTGGAAGGATTTGCTGTAAATAAACTAAGACCAAAACTGTCTCCCTCTCTCCAAGCCTAGTCGCTTTTCTCCCCCTCCCTTTCCTCCTTTCTTTCTTTATTTCTGTGAGAGCGCTCCTGGGAAAGCAGATCGGTTAGACGGAAAGGCTTTTGAAATCGTGGGGGAAAATGTAAGAGAATTGAGAGGGTCCGGGCTTTCTTTGTGTGGTGCTGAAGCCGCGGAGCTGCTTTGTGCTTTGGAAGGAGAAAATGGCGAGTCCTATTGTGTTTAGGCCATTTTCTTCCGGTACAAGGGTTTTCCCCCAAATCTTAAATACTTCAGGGCCCTTTTGAAAGAAATCTCCCAGCCTACGAAGTATGAATGGCTTCAGCTCTGCCTTTTCCCCAGCCGGTAGCACCTCGCATTCGAGAGAGCCCACACATTTCTCTTTGCAGGGCTGGTGCACAATTTCTAAAGCTGCTGCATTCAGATCCTCTTGCAGCAGAGGGGCTATTTCAGCTGCTCTTTGCCCGAGTTATTCAACTAGGGAAAGCATTTTATGAGAGAAGTGGGGACTGAAGAAATAACATTAGGAGACCTATCCTTGCTTTTAAATGCTAAGGAGCAGCGTTAGCCCATTGTGTGTGTGTGTGTGTGTGTGTGTGATCCGAGAAAGGACTCGTGAATGACCCTCTGACTTTTCCACTAAATTATTTAAACTTTATGTATACATACACGTGTGTGTATATGAGAGTGTATCTATGTGCGCATGCATGTCGCCACGTAGCAAAATCTTTCTTTTAGGCTCGGAAAGAGGCTATATATATGTAAAGTGAGATTTTAGAGCACATTTAATCATTGTGTGCAAGTTACTACCGTTGCAATGTGCAATGAAAAAAATAGTTCACAATGTTGTCAGTTCTTTTCAGGTCAGCCCATAGCTAGGTACCAGTTACCAAAAACTGCTTTTGAATGTCCACGTTAATCCGTTTAAGGAAACAAATGAGAGTCGGAGGTTTAAAGACCCTTGTCCGATATTAGCCACTTTGCATTATTATGTGGGCCTGCCCAGGCGTCAGTGATTAAAAGCTCTTTGAAACAGGAGAGCTATCAAATAAAACCCAAGAAAAGGTAAATCCTCACCACCACCACCTTCCAAGGTGCTGATTTTTAGGAAAAAAAAATTAGTACTATTAATGATGACAACAAAGCAGAGGCGTCGGTGGAATTGCCCCGGAGGGCCCGCAGGCTCCCCGGCCCCGCGGAGCGGAAGGCCCCGCGGGCGCGGAGAGGCGCGCAGTGCCGCCCGCACAGCCGCGGGAGCAGCGCCCGCTGCCGCCGGCGGGTCAGGACCATGGACAGGGCCCGAACGCAGACGGGGCCGGACGGTGTCACCCCGGGAAAAGGGGGTGAGCGGGTCTGTCTGCCCCCGCGGAACGCCGAGGGCCCGGGTTGCTCTGTTTTTCTTGCTATCCCTTTCGTGAGACTGCTCAGATTTCTAAGCAGAAGACTTGATAAATGACATTTACAATTCTCCTGCAGGAGAGCAAGCTCTGTTAAAATGCCATGCCAATGATTTCTCGTCTTAGTGCCCGCAAAAGAAGTAAAAGGATCTCTCCATTCTGCATACGATTGCTTTTTTCCCTTCAACTCCGAGTCACAGATAAATCTACTGCTCGGATCGGCTGAATGACAGTGGTGTAAATTAAATTGATTTTATCAGTGACCAAGTTCCACAATTGGAAAAATTAAATGCCACTCTGACAGACAAGGATAATATGGAACAGATCTATAAAACAGCTCCTCTGAACAACATCAACAACATCAACCCAACCGGAGCCTAGATACTGATGATCCCGTCTTCTTCTTCCTGCTCTGTTATGTCACATCATCTAGGTTGCCTTTCTACAGTACTGAAATGCTTGAAACTATTGTTTGATGCAAAGGGTCTAGCGATGATGAGTCACGGACTTTATGCCACAGCAAAGGCAACAGACACGGTTCTCAGGCAAATTTCTTTTTTTATTTTGATCACGCTTCTAATTGGATTCCCCTTTCAGATGCACTTTGCTGCAGTTTCAACCCACCCCACAGCTCCAGTAAACTCAGAGCTGAGCTCCGGGAACGACAAGCCACTCTCCCTCCACCTAAGAATTCCACAAATGCAACCTCCACGTCCTTTAGCCAGGAACAGCCCCACTTCTGCACCTGCCGCCAGCCCCCCAAGGCGAGAGGAGGCCTTAAGCCACCTCTGCGCTCCCTGCGTTCCCTAGCTCGGCCTGGCTCGGCTCGGCTCGCTGCCCGCTCGAAGGGGCCTGCCTGTCGCATAGACATGGTGCAGCCCCGGGCCGGGTGAGCGGGCTCTCCCCGGCCCGCCGCTGCCCTGCCGGGACGGGAACAGCGGGAACAAAGCCCGCAGAGCACGGCGCGGCCTGGCCCGGCTCCGCCGTGCTCCCGGCCCGGTCCAGGGCTCCGCGGGGCTACCGGGAGGAGGCTGGGGCTGCGAGGGGCCGGGGGGCTCCGCGGTGCCGCAGTGAGGGCGGGGGGGGCAGTTGCCTTGAGGTGAGGGTGGCCTCTGGGTGAGCCGGCGATCAGGCTCCTCTTCCTCGCTATGACTGTACAGATTCATGTGACATTGAGGTTGGGGAGGTGGGAGGAAGGCGGGGGAGTTGAGGGAGAGGACTCGGAGGGAAGGGGGAGGGTTGAACTTTCTGCCGGGCTCGGCTTTTCACACCTTTCTCTCCCTATGATGCGTGAGGACGTTTTGGGAGAGAGTGGCTCGGCGGGGTCCCCTCCGAGCAGGTGCCCCTCGACCTTGCAGGGACCCGGCTGGACGGCGCGGGTCTGGGATTGTGCCGGGTTTCAAGGACACGGGAGATGATTAGGACTTTGGGAGCCAACATCTGCCTGGCTGGTGACGTCAGCAACCCCGTGTAATCCTCTTGTACTGAAGGCAGATGCCTTATTTGTTTGGCTGGAGAGGCATTAATCCCTAATTCTGGAGCAGCGAGCGAGGGGGAGAGACCGGACCGCTTCCTATCCCCCGAAAGCAGCTAGCGGGGTTCTCCTTCTCCTGCGCTCCGCGGCTCTGGCTGGGCGGAGGAGCCACCAGCCCTCGGCAGGTTTGACCATTTTCTTTTTGATTATGACTATTTTTGTTTTAGTATTTGGAGTGGTTTCTTTTTCCTTATTTTCATTTGGATTATTAGATTTCCCCCTAAGGATTTAGTTCTTTGCTCTCCTATACTCTTCAAGCTGAAAAAGAAGGGGTAACTGCTGTTCCTCACTCCCCTGCACCCGCTTAAATTTTTTAGTTTGGTTTGGTTTGGGTTTTTTCATTTTAAGCTTTCCCCTATGCCTGCTCTCCGGGGATTTTGCAGCCGCGGGCAAGGAGGTTGCTCTCTGCGGTTCTCCGCGGCTGGCCCGTTCCCACCGCGCTGCAGAGACCCCGGCGCTGCGGTGATGGGCGTTCCGACTGCCTCTCTTCAGCCGCGGACCGAGCAGCCCCACAGGCTCGAGTCTGGCCGGCCCCAGCTCCGCGTCAGTCCGTGTGGCCCCCCTTCCCTTCCTCCCCTTCCCTCCCCGCCCTTCCCCTGCTCTGACTCCCCCCTCTCTTCCTTTTGTCATTGGCAACCGCGAGGCGTGCGAGCTCCCGGCGCCCTTCCCTCCCCGCCTGCCTTTCCTTTCCTCCCCGCCTGCCTTTCTAATGCTCTTGCTTTGTCTGTTTTCCAGGTGGCCGCACGCAGGAGCTGCTGTGCCGAGGGGGGCCGGAGCCGACTGCCAAGTTTGCCCCCGGATGCCCCAGCAAGCTACGAAAAAAATCTCTCCGAAGCCCAGCCCGCCACAGGAGCCCGCCCGCCGCACATCCCGTCTCGCCTCCTCTCTCTCTCCCGGGCCCTGGGGCCGAGGAAGCAATCGAGGTCAGCCGCCCCGTTCCTGGGGTCCGGCCGCAGGGTGATGCAAGGTGCCCGGCCGCTCCGCTCCTTCCCGTCGCGCCATCGGCACCAAAAAGGAATGGTTCCCGTCCTGAGGGGTGAAAGATGGCAAAAAGCGTAATAATAATAATAATAAACGCTTAGGCTGATTTTATTTTTTTTTAAATTATTGTAATGACTTCACCCCTCATTTCCTCACTCGCCAGTTCAGTGTAGGCAGGCCAGATGGGCTGCCCAGACCCTCCCGGGAAAGGGGCAGGTGCGAGTGAGTTAAATTTTTTTCCGCTTTACAAAGAAAGATGACACGTCCTGCCCTTTCATTTTTCATCGCCGAAAGACCCCCTCTCCCTCCTCCTTTCCCCGGCCGAGAGGAACAGGGATGCTTTGGGGGCGAGGGCTCCCTCCGCCCATGCTCCAGGGAAGCGGCAGGACCAGGCGGACCGAGTCATCAAAAAAGAACAGTCATCCCTCTGAGCCAGAAATGCCAAATCACAGACGTCGAGTCGGGGAGAGCCAGCTACTGTGTTTAAAATCACGCGAAGACCCTGGTGAAATTAAAGCAGTCGGCTGGAAATGTATAATAGGCACAGGCTTAATTTCTCTCTCTCTCTTTTTTATTATTTTTTTTTCGATTCATTAAATGCATATTTAACAGCTTCTTGAGCATTGCAAACAACAGACCGGCTAGTAAGAAAACTCGAGCAAGAGTTATATGCAGCCCGGGCCAGGATGGGACTAGGGCGGAGGGAAATTACGGGTGGTTTTTTTCGGAGATCAATTGCTGTTCTGCTTCCAGAGAGAGAGAGAGAGGGAGCGCTCTAAGGCTCTGACTCTCCGTGTTCACAGCGGACCTTGATTTAATGTCATACAATTAAGGCACGCGGTGAATGCCAAGAGCGGATCCTCAAGGCAGCATGAAAGATCTCGCTAGAACATACCATAACAAAAACGTTAATTATAAAAGTAATAGCACGCTGAAAACTTAAAACAAAATAAAAGGAAAAAAAAAGAATGGCAAAGCAATAAAGAGCTCGACAACCTGTACTCACCTACGGAAAGTGAGACTAACTAGGACTGACGTACTGATCGGCCCACCCGGTGGAGAGGAGATGCCGCTGCCATGGGACGGGCGCCCTCGGGGGCAGCTGTCAGCAGCAGGTAACGGGGCCATGGGGGACTAGTGGAGCGGTGGGGTAGCCGTGGTGGTTTCTCAAGGTAGTGGTGACTCGACCTCTTGCTTTCTTGGGCTGAACCATGTAAAGTCGAATAATGGGAAATAAATACATTTTCTAATATTATAATCGCGAGGATTGTTCTTTGCGCTTCGCTCAGCCGGTAGCTAGGGGTGCCCGCTCGGTAATGGCTCCTACTCTTGCGAGGCTCCTCTGGAAGCCGAGGAACGCGGGCCCCGGGGCAGCGGCGCGGTGCGCGGGGGGCAGCGGAGCAGCGTCCGTGGCGCGGACCGGCAGAGCCATGTGCAGCGTCGGTGCGCGGGGCAGGGGGATGCCGGAGGTGCGGCGGGGGCACCGCAGCAGAGCCGAGTGCGGAGAGGCAGCCGGGATGCGGGAAGAAGAGCAGTGTGCGGAGGTTGCGAGGGGGAGCGGGGGGGAGCAGCGCACGGTGCAGGGAGAGCGGCGCAGAGCGGTGCCGGCGGGCAGCAGAGTGGCGTGCGGGCTTTGTGCGCGGGGCTGGGCGCAAGGGCGAGGCGCAATGCGGCGGCTTGCGGGCGCGGAGCAGGGGGTGGCGGCGGGATAGGGTTAGGGTTCCAGGCGGGGCAGCTTCCAGGCCGGGGAGGGT
>WBMV01008435.1:1187980-1228761 GCA_013396655.1 Campylorhamphus procurvoides | reverse complement strand
GGCTTGGCCTGCGCCTCCGCTGCCCCGGCAGAGTCCCCAAGTGGGTCCCCTCGCATATCCCTCCTATCGAGTCCTTCCCACCCCGAGTCTGAAAAAGCCCGATTGGAAGCAGGTCCTGCGGGGGCTCTGTCACGCTCCCGTCCCGTCTCCGACCGTGGCCATCTGCTGCGGCCTAATTCTGCTCTGCCATCTACAAACGGCAGTCATAGCCAGCCGGGGCAGGGGATGTTCTCAAACACTGCATAAGGCAAAACAACTAAGAAACAGCAATAACCGCAAGAACTATAATGATCACAACACCATCTGCCTGAAGGCTGTAAAGCTTTGTCCTGAGCGCAATAGCGCTAAGCAGATAGCTCTAAGCGCAGTGGGTCTTTTATGAAAACTGGATTGCAGATCGGATTCATCACTCTTCTCTGCAAAGGGATAAAAGGGGAGAATTTCTGCCCTTTCCCCAGTCTGTCCCCTCTTCATCCCCTTGTAATTGCCCTTGTGCTGTCCAGCGGACAGATGAAGCACATGGGCTTTCCCATCCTTTCCCTTCAGCTCACTGAGTTGGTGTCGAGTCCTTCTTGATGCACTGCCTGCTTCTGCCATACTACATAGATGCTCTAATTTCTTGTTTTGAGGTGCCTGTTCGCATACACACATCTACCTACACACACATATGCACATTTGTGCATGTTTTTATGTACCCTCAGATTGTCATAATTTTTCTTACTACTTCTTGTTTATGTGTTCTTTGTAAGACCCAGCACTTCACAGGATCTCAGGGGAACTGTGCAAAGAACAGAGGACAGTTCAACTTCATCTGCTCATGTGTGAGTCAGAACGATGCACAGCCGAGCTGGACACGCATACAGGTAGAGATCAGGGAGGTCTTTTAAATGTCATGTGTCCTGAACAACCTGAAGGACTCAGTTAAACTCTTCGCAGGATTACAAACGTGAATTGACTACCCCTGCACCAAGGCGCTCTCCCCACCAAATCTCACTCCTTTCTGTTTTCTCAGAAATTGATCCTAAAGATTTGTTATAAACATTCTATACTTCCATAGCAAAAGAACCCTAAATATGTAAGTGAATCTGCCACGGCAAACCTCTCAATGTATCTTTAAAAGTATTTCTTAATGCTTGGAAAGAAACGGAACTTTGGAATAGATGGAGTTTTCCTTTGGAAAGCTTCCAGAGGCAGGGGACCTTCCTGCCTTCTAAACTACAGTAACAATTTGTGGTGATGATAATGATGGAGCACGTAAAAACTGGATGTAAGGAAGGCCTGAAGACCCAGGTGATGGATGAACTGTGCCATCTAGAGCCCTGCGTTTCCCCCTCCGATGTCATATTGCTGCGGCAGGCTTGCTGAGGTTCTGGTGGCGGCGTCTGAAAGTAACCTGCATTTCATATTCACCACTTGCCTTCCTACTCCGAAAACGGAACGAAAATCATGGTCTCAGCAATTTTTCTTGGGGGTAGCCTGATTTCTGAAGCTCCTCACGGGGAGGAGCAGGGAGCGCTGCCTGCCAGCCTCCCCGTGAGTTAGAAGAAGACATCCACGCCCTCCCCCTCCCCTTTCCTATTTTTTTTCTGGATTTTTTGTTTGTTTGTTTGTTTTAATAATTGCTGCTTTTTTCCTCCTTAAGCGAAGGCTGCCCGGAGCCATGTGGGGCGCAGAGCCTGGCCCCTGGACGGCCCCAGGGCTGCCCCCGGTGGGTGCCCCGGGCGATGCTGCCGGTCCGATGCTCCCGGTCGGTCCGGTGGCACTGCCGCTCCCCCTGGCGGCCGCGCACGGCGCCTCGCACAGCGCAGCGCAAATCCCGCGCAGGGCCGGGGCGGCGCGGCGCTCCCTCCGCGGCGGGACACCAGAAACTTCAAGTACGAACCGCTCAGAAGCGACGTTCCGGAGCAAAAATAGCTTAAAAGCGTCAAGCGTACGTCATTCTAAATGTTTTGCAACGTGGAGTGTGAGAAGCGATCTTTTTGTGCCTTCCCGATCGATGGGAATCAAGGCTATCCGTCTCATGTGAATTCAGAGCTGTAGAGGATCATCTGTGAGATGAAAACAGGAAGGGAAATGAGCTACTACCTACTTATTGCAGCTGTTGAGGCAGTCCGAGACATCAGTTTCGCTCAGGAACAAACGGTCCTACTGTAGCAAGAGGCACAGTCAAGGTATTCTCCAGTTTACAGATACAGGCTGGGCTTTTCCAGAAAGTTAAAAACCTTTACTTTAACTTTTGAATCAGGATGATTGAATGCCAACATTTCATTTTGTTTCACTTGTCCTGTACTCAAGGTGGTGACTAACAAAAGTGTACAGCAGAGGTAAGTCAAGCAATAGGCAAAGCAAGCCCTCCAGCAAGACCAAGCACTGTCCTGCTGCCTCCGCTCTGCAGAGCTGTCCCAGCAGCAGGATCTTCCCCAATGTCTCCACTAAGAGAAGCAGAGGAGCAGCAACGTGTCTGGTGCTTCAAGGCCTGGTGCGCGGCGGTGACTGCCACAGGGCAGGAGAGTGGATGAGACAGCCAGCACGGTACGTCATGAGATCCATTCTCACACTCCGCACAAAATTCGTAACATTTCTTAGCTCCTCTGATACTGATAAAGTACCACAATAACTGAGGAGTGAGATAATAGAGATAGTAATTTGCAGTCTAAAGTAAATTAATTTTCCCTTAATCAGGAACTGCTTTAATAGCATGGTGGACATTAAAAGTACCGCACTACTCAATACTAAATATCTGTGCATCTGAAGCAGTCTTAAAAAAAAACCTGACTAGAGAAGTCCCACAACTAGGAAACAGGGAAGAAATACCAAAACTTATATTCACCATTAGTATAAAATATTTTAAACTTTAAATTAACGACAATTTAGTTAGCACTAGGAAACTAACTAATTAACTTCATGTACTGTTCATGCTAAGGTTGCTTTATAATTTGCCATATTAAAGTAATTCTGTTATTAGGGTGTAAAGTACAGGTTGCATGTTAGATAATATTAACTAAAATACATACTTAATCCTTGTACAATAGTAGTTAAAATGTAATCTAAGGTTATTAACTCCATCACTTACAGGTTTTGCATAAGTTTTTCGTACAAGAAAATGCAAAACAAAATACTCTGGTCACAGCAACTAACTAGTGTATATTTGAACTGATCTTAATGAATGCAGCTGGTAAAGTCAGTAAGCATGGCAATAGCATTACCTTCTTAGAAATTTTAACAGAGAATTGCAGAATTATTTGAAGTATTTTTACAGTACTTGAAACATTGGAAAAAACTAACCTGGGTCTTCCCGACTTCAGGGGGTTATGACCCAGCACTGTGATGTCATTTCACACAACTTGTATAGAATTGCTGTTCAGTCTTTTCTGAATCTAAAATTTACTCCATACACCATTCCTTTCTCACAGACCAGATCTATTAAAGGTATTGAAAGTTTGTTTGGATCATTTAAATGTTTATTATTTGATTTATACATTCAGCATATGAGACAATAAACTTGAGAGAACATTTTTTAATGAGTGCACAAGTCCCTGTAAAAAGCTCTTACCTTCACACTGTTGTTTTTCAAACCTAATTAAGAACCTTTTGCTATTTGTCCTTTCTTTAGATAATATATGCTCAATCTACTAATATTTGTGGATAAAATGAAAAGAGCAGCTATGACAGGAAAACTGAAGGTACAGCCTTTAATATTTTACCACAGTCACTTTCAGGTAGTCTGACAGAGACTGGGTGAACTCCATTAAAAATCAAGGGCACAACTTCTTCAAAATTAGAAAAATTCATATATGTCTGACTCCTATTAAATTGAACAGAAGAATACAAAAAAAATTATTTTTCTTCTTTGCATTTCTTTTGCTCAATTTCAAACAATTAAAATGTCAGATTCTCCACCTTAGCCAAACTGGTGACATCAGCTATAGGTTTCAAGTCACAAGTATTTAAGAAATTCATAGAAACCTGTCAGGTAAAAAGAAAGAAGTGTTTATTTTATCATGGCAAGTATAAAATCAAAACAATATATGTGCCTGTTCAGATAAATCTTCTGCACTTATATGTTCACAAACTTAATTTTAGTCAGCTTGACTTTTTAGCAAGTTATTGTACTCTTAGACCAAGAGCCAGTTTAACACACATGATGAAGACCTGAAGAACATAGGATGCAATACACATTCAGAAAGGAGTTCCATCCTTCCCTAAATGAAGTCTTGATGCAGCAGCTCACAATGCAGTTCCCAGCTGTGCTTCAGACCCACAGCTCCACACCGGAATAAGAGCCCCCGCATGCTCATTATCCCCCAACTGCCAGGACGGGACAGACACTTCGGGACTGTTGAAGCCCTCTGAACTGAAGGTTCATACTACTCACACAGCAACGGATATTACCAAGGTCAGTGTTTACACGATACTCTTAGTGCAGTCAATTAAATGCATCCTGGGTCTTTCTAATAATATATACACACAAAACAGAGCACTAATCCTGCATAAAGAGAAGTAACCCATAGTAACAACAGAGTTAGCTTAGAAACACTTTTCCCTATCTATGAAAAATGTAGGACTTCTGGAATATTATGTAAGAAAGAACACAATTACTTTAAGGACTAGGAATAATAGAAACCAAATTAAATGTCACTTGAGAACATGGAGCATCACACACTGGAATTAATGAAACTGCTTCATGTTGTAAGTTAGGACTACAAGTGTCTGGAAGCAGAGGGAGGAAGTAAACTTGGGGTATTATTTTGTTGCATAATATATGCATGTCAGATGTGTGATAGACATCCAGGGAAAAAAAAAGGCCAGTGGGATACTATTAGAGGAAATTATTTTGTGCTATAACCCTGGATGCAAACAAGCCTTCATTGGGATTACATAGTCTCATTAGTTGTGGTCAAACCAAACACTTGACAAAGAGGATGAAGAACCTGCAGTCATGGGCTGATCACGATTTGCCAACTCAGCAAAGTGAAGTCAGAGGGGAGGTATGACAGCTCTTGGCAAATACCAAAGAAAAAACAATGCTAGGATAGACATGGAAGTAATTGTACTACTAGGATGCTAGCACTAATGTTATCTTGAAAAAATATCCAACCCCCAAACCTAGGCATAAAGAGAAGTAAATTAATAAATATTATTCTCATAAGCTGGTGGAGGACAGGAAAAAATATTTTAAGAGTGTATAGCTGAATTCATTTACTATGACTAATACTCTGATTATTTTTCCTTAACAAGTTGAAATCTAAAAATAAATAGAATAGAATAGAATAGAATAGAATAGAATAGAATAGAATAGAATAGAATAGAATAGAATAGAATAGAATAGAATAGATCTCAGCCTGGGTCAAGAAAAATATTTCACATGTATTTATAAGCTCAAAATCTAGGACAATTGTAAAATAAAAGGCTGTTTTGAAAGGGAATGAGAGAAAGAGAATGAGAAAGAACAAGAGCAAGAGAGAAGGCAAAAGAGGAAGACAGAAACAAGCAGAATCAAAGAGAAATAGGAAGAAAACAGAGAAAGGGAAGGAAAGAAAAGTATTTTCAAGTAAAAGTAAATGTTCACAACAATGTGTCTTAATCCATTCATTCAAGGTATTTGGAATTGGGTAAATTAACAAAATGTACAATTTCACTGCTTGGTTTCAATGAATTAGCAATTTTTTCTTACAAATATTATTAAAAAAATTCTAAATGCACTGCTATATGAATAGCCTCTCCTCTTTGAAGTGTTCCTTCTGTCGCTATGCAAAATTTGCATAATAAGATAGACTTCAATATGTCAATAATATTGTAAGCTTACAAGAACAAAAAATCTGGGTATATTAGGGCCTTGATAACATTGCTGGAAAAAAGTTGTCTAAATCAAGGAATTTAAAAGTTTTTCTCCTTGTTAATTTTTCTGATTTTAAGAACAGACAGCAGGAAAATGCAAAGATAGCTTGTTTATAGATTTTGTAGATTGACAAAAGAACATTTAACAGGGTTTATTTTATACTAACTGCAAACAATCAAAGAAATACAGATCCTGGATGTTTATGATTAAATACACATCGGAGGGCAGATATATTGTTTTTATCTATATGGTGATTTGCACAGAGGCATATAGAGATTAAAAATGTGAGTAAATAAATGCACCTCAGATATCAACTATATTAGCGTTAATTAATTTTCAAACAATTAGCAGTCCATAAAGGTATGTTGCATCATGTTATAATTTTCAGCAATACATAAACTTCGTATATATTTTTTTTTATTTTCTCTCAACTTTGAAAACACATCAGAGGAAAGTCACCTAAGAATGTAAAATTTTGAGGAAATCCTAAATACAGGAAAACAAGAGGTTAGAACTCAAAATACTTGACTGTTTTTACCATCTTAAACTACAAACACTGCTGCCTTTCCAGACCCAACACACGAGCCTACAATGTGAAAGCTATTCTGTGGCTCACATACGGATGTGCAGTAACAAATACTACCCAAGCTCACCTGGATGGAAACTGCAGGACTATCTGGGGAATACTGAGCTGAGAATTTATTAAGAAGATTGCCACTGATTCTGAGTAGATATGAAGAAGGAGATTCTGTTCAAAGTGAAGAGAAATAATTCTGCAACTTCAGAAGTTTATATAGCAATATGGAGAAGCATAGAAAGGAGATAAATAGTTCAAAGTACAATAGGACAGTGAAAAGTACTTTTTTTTAATAACACATTTTCTTCAGTTGCCTAAGCTCATCCTTTCATGTTCAGCTTAAACATTTGTGCGAACAAGCTTCTTTAAAATTTTGCAGGCAAACACAAGAATCACTCGTTTTTATGTCTTCACATACACATGGTTTTGTTCAATTTATTCAAGCATGCACTCAGTCAGAAAATAAGAACAATTCTATTCAACAAGCAAGAACCACAGACAGACCCCAAGTGATTAAGGGATGTCTTTGAAGAACCTTTTTCTGATGAAAACTTGTCAGCAGAAGCTGTGTTTGTTGGATTTCTGACTGCAACGTATTTCTTCCTTGAGTCACATGAAGTAGGATGAAGGGCAGAGGAGACAGAGATTTGGGATAAACCTTGAGATCTGGGACTGCAATTCCAGCCCAAAGCCTGCCCTGAAGGAGGGGTTATGAGAGTCTGCCAAGGGACAGGAAGACAAATCCTTCCTTCTGTTTATGTATGCCCAGATCTCGAATTTAGAAAGACTAATAAAGGCAAGCAGTAGCTAAGTCAGGCACGAAAAGGCCTGTGAGGCAATTACAAATATCAGAGCTAAATCAGAACAGCCCTAGATATCTGAACATTTGAAATGCTCCTGAAAAACCCCTACAAAATAAGCACTAGTAAGTCGACTTTGAATCTGCTAGAATTACACAGAAACACTAAATTGTTGTTACATATACACTCCTTGCCTAATGCAACACAAATCAACATAACACACATTAGTATTTTATATGTTCCTCATCCAAAACTCTATGTTTCCCCATCATGTTTCAGAGTTTGCATCTCATGGCACATGATTCCTACCTTTTCCTTAATTTTAGAACCTAGCAACCTAGTCATACTAGCAATGACTTCTCTTCTTGTTGAGAACGACACAGTGGGGTTTTAACAATCAACACTGCTCAGCATTAGGAGTAAAACTGGGTGAAATGAACCTTCTACCCTAGGTGAAACATACTGCAGCTGGAATGCCCAACCTGCACACAGAGTTGCTGTGCCCTCCTGTTCCTGCTGAGAGTAGATGTGTTTAGAGTGTGATTAGAAGTAGGGATTAGCAGACAGCACACTAATAGATCATGCTTTCTGAAGGTTCTGGAGGAAAAAACTAAGGAGAGGTTGAGAGATTCTCGAGACCCAATTTAGCAGAACTGAATTCTCTACCTTTTCAGTTTGCCTAACAGTGAGCAAAACTATAGTGAAATAGGTATCTTAACAGAGCCAAAAATTGTCTGATCTCTCCCAAACAGGCAGCTTCAGAAAAACAAAATCATGGAAAATTCACACTAAGAACTTAAGAATATGACTAGGATGAATAAGGAAAAGTGATTTGACTCTCTGTACTTAAAAATCTTCTATATTCTGGCTTCTGATTATAAATTATTTAAAAGGTCTTTGGACAACATCATCACTTATGGAAAAAAAAAATTTGCATCTCTAAAGAGATCACAGATTTGTGGACAGGATCCTAATTTACTATTTTTATATACCATCTCAAGGGTGCCCATCTACTGAAACAATAAAAAGCAATTTTAAGAAGTTTATTTACTCAGTTTTCTTTATTTTTTTCCTCCAAATACAATTCAATATACTTGACTAGCTTCCCCCAGACTGCTCCTGGGAGGGCTGGTGAAGACAGCGTGGCACAGCAGGAGCTGCAGAACCTTGCCAGCAGCTTCAGACACAGCAACTGCCAGACAACTAGTATCTAAATTCAACCATATTCACAATCTTCTATCTAATGGCTGGGTTTTTCCATGGAGAACTCCAGGGATAGTCACTTGCTGTTAAGCCCAAATTTCAGTGCTGGTACTCAGTCTGGGCTTCAGTGACTCCCTATCTAAAGCTTTTGAGAACTGTCTATGCTGGCAGGGGTGGATAAGTACATATATATATATACATATATATACACATCACACAGCCCTTCAGCAGGTTGTGTCCTCAGTGTCAGGGTTTGGGAAGCACCAGTACAGCTTATTTAACTTCCAGTTAAAGTTTCTCAATTCCCAGTGTAAGAAAACTGTGATCACCACAGTACTGATAAGTAGAGAAGCTCTCTCATTAGAAGTGATTAAGTACTTTTGCAGGTCAAGCACTAGCAGGGCAGAGGAGCAACATTACAAACATTACGTTTTCAGGATCTAATTTATGTGATTCTCTCTGTTGTTCTCCATTCCTTATACGATACAGCTGTGTTTATAGCAAAGTTGGGGCAGTAGTGACTATTTAATAGGGACAGTCTAATGTATGGGCAATGGTCTAAAGCCCCACACTTTCTAAATGTTTTATGGACAGAGATGGATCTTAATAGCTTTGTAGGGATCAGAGCTGCTAACAAACTTCCAAAGAGGGGTTTTGGGACTAGATGGACATAATGACAAAATCTGGAAATTCACAGTGAAGAACTCTTCCCGTTCACTTCAGCACTGGGATAAACTACTCAGACTGTGATTTTTTTTTTCCCTTTTTTCTTTTTAGTGGGGCTGAAAGTGGTTCAGAAAAGGGAGACTTTGAAAACTTGGTCAAGCTTGCTGTTGGGAAGTACTCCTATGTAGCCAAATTATCTTGTCAGGGCCCACCTCTTGAAACTACAGCATCATGTCTGCAGGTTGCATGCTTACTTATACCTATGTGTTACATTTGAACATCATGTGCATATAGTGTATATATACATGTGCATGTGTATGTGTAGATATATGGAGATATATACACACATGTGCATGTACATATATATTTTTATAACACATCTATTAAAACAGAAGGATCTAGAGAAGCAAAAAACTTTAAAATATTGCATTTATAGAAGAAGAAAGGAGAAAAATCCTAAAAAAACCCCCTTAATTCCATGGGTTTTTTCCTATTGTTTCTTTTACCAAGGTAAAAAGTGCTTCCACTATATTCAACTTACTAAAGCCTGAACACACCCTTGGTGTTTACTTTTAGTAGTAATCCAGTTCTTTTTTTACTGAAATAGTTCAGAAAAGCACCTAACATGCACTTAAGTACATTCTTTATGGTAAGTGACTTCCTGAATCAGTCTGATAATTTAAAGTATTATTAATAAACATTCCTTTATAAACAATTGCATTTAATATCTGTTCACAGTGCAGTTCTGCTCACATATTCTTTCACATTTCTTTGCTTTTACTACTAATAGTAGTGCTAATAATAGGATGTAGAAAGTTGTTTCATGTTTTTCATAGTCAAGGCTTAATATGGTTTTGAAGAAGCCCATTTTCAGAAGCACACCACTTCAGAAAATCAGGTTCTTGACCCTACATCAGTAACTATTTTTGAAAACTTGGCTTGCTCTTCTAAGCAAACCATTATATCCATAGCAACATATGCTGGCTTCCAGTTTGATGCTGTGGTTTTGTAATCATTGCCTTGTCAATAGTTGTTGGAACTGACCACAATGGGTATGTGCAGATGAGCATACACACAGTTGTGTGTGTATGTGTTTGTGTATGAGGTGCAAACCAGTGTTTGCTCATGCGAAGTGTCCTCACTTTCCTCAAGGCTCAGTCAGACAAGTTTCCATGAGTAAACAATTTTTTGTAAAACACTTTCCACCACTTTTCTCCTTCTTTTCTGCAAAAAGCATGTGAGTTAAAATCACAGATTGGATAAATTCTGTGACCCAGTACTTCAGCAGTGATATGACAGAAGGGCTGTGGAGACAAACCAGTCCAAGGCCTGTGCAGGAGAGAGGAGGACCATCCATCAGCCTTGCAGACTGATCGCCAATCCACTGATTCCAGGTATGCTCCTGCACAGGGTAGGAATTATTCTCTTCCTGACAGTGTGAGGATGAGGGCATTTCCACTGTTATCATTAACGACCCCAGCCATGCACCCCCTCTCTCCCACTGCTCTCTCAGCTCTGGAGCTGCAGTGGGAATCTCCTGTTTGAGGGCTCACTCACATCTTGCAGGACTCAAGCAAAACCCAGACATTTTCCTACTACATTTCAGCAAATGCTACCACAAGTTGTGCTTGCTCTAGGACAAAAACACAAGGAAAGAACAAGCAACCAGAAACTGTGTAAGAGGATGGAAAAAAAGCAACACTGTTACTGAGAAAAGGCACATAAGACTTTAATACAAAGCTTGATAACTGGTTGTGCTTTACAACGGCCCGGGAACTATATTCAAGTTCCTAAGTGGCATAATTTAACAAATGCCCTGAAGAACAGGCTTAGTTCAGAAGTGTTCAGAAGCAAAAAAGATTGAAATGCTTTTGATATGTAAATCTAATCAGCAAGTAGTGCTGCTTCCAGAGCCATATGAAAGGGATTTATCCTCTTTTTAGATTTTTAACTTTATAATGGCAGTGGTGATGTTAGAGACATCCCTAGTCAACTTCAGAACCCCATATTTGGTACAAATATGCTAGCTTAATAAAGTAGGGCTGACCAGAAAACAAACTTAACAACAACAAAAAAAAGTGCAAAGATTTCCAAATTCATCCTTGTTTCATATCAGAGGAAAAAATTACACTTATCATACGTTACTGGGGAGGGGGTGTGAAGGGGGAGTGAGCCACCATACAGACACACACACACCCAAAATAGCATCTTACTCCTGCAGTCTTGCTGCTACAGTTCTTTCAAACCCAAAACAACACCTCTTCTCTCAGAAGTGAAAAAAGAAACATGTCATTGCAAGCTATGGTTAGTCTGATGTTGTAGCTACTCCTGTAGCCTCTCCTGTGACAAGGACAGCATTTGGCAAGCCCTTGTCTCTTGAGAAGCTGCATTTAGTTTGTGACAGTACCACAAAAGTAGACTGCAAATACAGAACAACTAACACACCAATAAAAAACCCAAGCTAAAAATGTTATAGATGACGTTGTACCAATATTCCTCGCACACACACAAAGCCTAAGATTGCCATAAGGACTGCTCTTCATTAAAGTTTCATTAAATGGGCTGTTACAATAAATAAGCAAATTACTTCTTAGAACCACAGCACACAGTTCCAGTCAGAATAATGTAGAAGGCATGACTTATATCAAGCAGATTTTCAAACCTATTACCAAAACTATCAATCATGTCTTGTCTAAGAAGAATCCTGCAACATTATTATTTAAGTGAACATAGTTACAGTTACATGGAATGCAGGTTGTTTTCAAATTGTCTTTGTTCTGAAGAAAATTTATATTGATGTACTTGCATACATCTCCACTGACTTCAGTCAAGCTGCAGGAAGATGCGAACAAGATAAGGTTTCTGGAGTAACATGAGCTAACCAAAGACTCACCTATAGACCATGGATCTATTCCCTGCTTTTTTTGGTCTCAGAAAGACAGAAAAACCAATATTCCACTCTTATTTGCATGAGAGGAGCCTCTGAACTGGATTTAAAATTCTCAATCAAAATCAAAGAAAATACTTACCTCAGAGATTCAGCTTTACTGGCAAACTCAACTGAGAAACCTCCTCAGAGGAAGGTGTCAGAGATAGAGCATTAACTACCCCTTTAGTCTAAAACCTTCTAGCTAATCTCATACAAAACCACTAAAATCTGTCTATCAAGTGTGGTGAGAACATACAGGTTTATACGCACAGTGCTTGTGCACAGGGCCGACTTTCAGTTTTTAGTGGAGAAAAAGTAAGACAGCCAGTCTCCTGCTATGGTGCTGAGATCAGTTTCATACATACGCCAATAAAATTTTAGCAGCATTTATATTACCTTCACTTTCCCCATATTGACCCCTTGCCTTTGCGCATGGGAATGCATGCTTAGGTTTTGGTTTGGATTGGCTAATAGAGCATGTATTGACTGTGATGCCTTAAAAAGCAGCAGCTTTCTAGATGGCTACTGATGAGAAAAACTGTTTTCTAGCCAATTCCCTGAGAGTTCCGCAGTTCATCACAGCATGTGTCAGTAGGATAACCCTGTCAAATGTTTCCAGTGAAAAAGTAGAAAATTACTCATGAAACAGTTTGAGCACACACTGTAACTCTTCTTTTTTATCTTAGCTGTGGAAGGTCCTTCAAAGCCAAGGTCCCTCCTTACTAGGCACTGCATGTGCGGGTTACTCTCAAGGGCCTCTTGACTACTGTCTTTAGACAAAAAAAAACCCTGACAGATATCAAAGTTGTGAGGAGCTGACAGAAATGACGGTAAGTAGCAATTGCAACCCAGCTCATTCATAATCCTTGTAAGATTTCTTGGACATGTCATGGAAGATACATGCCCTCTTGCTTCTACACCTGAGTAACAGGCCCTCTAGATCAGTGGGATTTCAGTGCAGTAGAGTCAATGAAGCAGATAATGTGGTCTTGTATCACTCACCAACTTCTTATCCCTTTTGAATTAAACCAGCTCATTTCCAGTCTTACTTCTCTCACTGAACCTGGCTTCTCTCTGTTGACTTCTGATTCAAAGATGTACTTGGGCATCTAAATGCATGCATGGAAATTCCTTGCTGTAATGCGCTCAGAGTAAGATAATTCCTATTTGTAAGGAGAAGTATAAATACCCTTTAAACCAAATAAACACAAACATGAAAAGAAAATAAACCCCAAGATTTAATCCAGCACACTCAGCTTCTACAGGTGCTGAGATCACAGAGTCTCAGATGAAAGAAACCAATGGCAGGCAGGAACCAAATTTGTAGTTCCTTTTCTTACTCTCCAAAGTTATTACCCCTTTTAATTTAACTTGACAAGCCCCACAGCTGTTAACCTTAATGGGTCCTTGTATGGCTTATTCTTCCTCAGAGAGTAAAATAGGGGTAATGGAGATGGACTTGGCCGCAGATTGGGGAGAAAGGAAGGTTTTCACATGCCAATACCCTAGGATGAACCATCACAATGCAACACTATGGGCATGAGCTTAGACATTTCCTAGATAACCTAGAGCTGAGGGAGACATTTTGCCTTAAAGCAAAACCAAAAGCAAGAATGCATGGCAGTTTTTGTAAAATTAGAACCAATTAAAATTGTTCAGTGTTACGGCTTGCTGGGTGATTGTGAAACTGTAGTTTTCCTTAGAGGTAAAGAGAACACCTTCCACTCAGTTCTGTAGTTTATCATCATTTGCATGAAAGGACAGAGATATTAGTCTTATCTAGAATTGGTTTCCCACACAGAGCAATTCATCCACCCACCTACCTCTTGGGGAAGAACCTCTTCCCAGAGGTGCCTGTCTCTCTCTGCTCTAGAGGAGGTCCAGCTCAGGCCGAATGGTTTCTAGGCAGTTCAAGCCTGGAAAAGTCAATCCAGGTTACCCTAATCTCCATCCCCAGGGTGACATCTAGGCCTAAAACCTGCAAGATTCAGGGCCATTACACTGGGCACAAACATAGGAAGAAACACTTCAGATTCCAGGGCCAGAGGCTTCTAGTGCAATTTCTAAGCTGACAGTGCTGTCTTTGCTGCTTTAACAGCTTTTATGGAGATGTGGGTTCTGCAGCTACTGATAGGACAAGAACAATTTTCTTGGTATTGCATTCACAGCACTTCCTTTAGAGGAATTATGTCTTTTCCTGGTTTAAACAAATAAAATAGCATTTGGACTATATGTTTCAGATGATTAAAACACATTCACTTGTGATACTGCTTATTCCCTACAAGAGGGAGTGAATTTTTCGGATTATGCACATAGCTAAAAACCCATAAATTTTGTCATTCATATCCATAAGCAGCATGGCAAGCTCGCAAAAGCTATTACTTTTCAGTTACACAAGTGTGTTAAATTACTCAGTCAACTGACATCTGGCATGAACTATAAATTGCTCTCAAAATTCTTTTAGAAAGATTATTATTATTAATTTGCTGTGTATGTCAAAGCATATCACACACACAGCAATCCTGAAATTAATTAGCATTTTCAAGGATCATACTGAAAAGGCCCAGAAAGCTAGCAGAAATAATCTCCAAGATACTAGCAGGTTAAGCAGTGCTGGCAAAACTTGCCTTCAACGTATTTCCTTCAATCCATCTTTAAGAATAAAACACAAGAAACTTTTTTTAAACAAGCCCTTTGTTTATCCTTGACTATTGCAAATTAGGTTCAGAGGCTGAGATTTCATTTGCAATTTATATTTACTAAAAACAAATCATTTTGAAAAATGACAGCATTTTTTACTCAATTTCCAGCAATCTAAAGGCATGCCAATAAAGGTTAAGTAAAGGAACACAGAGAACATCTTAATTATCTAAGAATCATTTTGAACACAGGGCTCCTTTCTGAGTTTATGGTGTTACTTCAAAATAGCTAGGTAGGAAAACAGAGTAATATTTCAATAAAACTATAATTCAATAAAATTTCATTCGACATAATTTTGAATAAAAAACATTCAAAGACAATGTTTTATGAACATGATTACTTTTCAGCACATAAGTAATCCTGATGAAATCTTGTTGAAACCTTTTTTTTAGCTGCTTATTACAATTTCTCCATAAATACACAATGACATTTCACCCAAAGCCCCACAACTGAAAGACCAAGAGCTACAGAAAAGAGCAGATACTTGAAGTTGGAGTATGCTGGAATCTCAGTTGTCTGGGAAGCCTCATTTCATCCTCCTTGAAGCATTGGCAGCACAGTCACAGAAATATCACATGGAATCCGCTTTCCCAGCCATGACTGCAGCAGACAGCTCAGCAGGAGAGAAAAGTAAGACAGGAAACCCAAATTTGGTAGTTCCTGCTTCCAGGATTTTGGACTTTGAAAACTACCTTAAATGTATTCAGCAATGATCCTGGAATATGTTCTAGAAGGGAGGTGTTGAATGCCCACTCACCAAGTTGCTGAATGTTTCACAGCATTTACCACCCATCTCTATGCACCACTGAGTATAATTTTACATGAATATAGAAAACATAACCTTTAAATAAGTTAAGGATTATTAACTGTGTTCTACCCAGCAACTAAAACTTTAATTTCCAGAAATATCATCTTTGAGGGGTGACCATAACAAAAAATACCAGTATTAGTAAGGGATGCTGGCTTGCAGAACAAAAGCACCACCATTTCCAAGATATCTGTACTTTGAGGTCTTGGGTTTTTTTTCAAAGGAGTGGGGACGAAAACTAATTTCTCTATGGTTCTCCACAGCCTTTGCTTTGGATTTAAAAAAGGAATGGTGACAAGCTTAAGACTGCAGTGAAAAAAACCTTCAAAACTGGCATAATTCAGCATAACTTACAAAGAAGCACTTGCTTGGGTCTGCGGGAAGCCTGAGACCATGCCACAAAAGTGAAACAACAAAGAAAAAAATATTTATTTCCTGAATCTCTTCTCTGAACAGCCAGTAGTGCAAATTACAAATGACACAGTCAGTAAGCTGCCCGCACGGCCTCTGTGTGTATGGAAACCAGAAACCTTTCATCACTATGGGGTTTATCCACATCACCTACTTGATGCAAACGCAAGTATCTAAGCTGAAGGCATTCACTTTTCCCCGTGGGCCACTGTCTCTGTCAGCTGACACTACAGTGAGTTTAGGCTATGTCAAAATTAACACTTATCACAGGCTGGAAGGAGTGGATTCGAGCACTGAAACGGTTCCAAGAGCATCCACACTGAAAATTTTGTGGGGTGCTTTCTCAGTCTAGTCTCTAATTTTCACATGGTGTCTGATTACCTTAATAGTTGTAACAGATAAGGTGTGTTTGCAGTGTAACTGTGTCTTCTGTGCTTCTTGCATAAGGATTTCTTCATCTCATCCTAAAGAAACCAATTTTGTGTGCTCTGAGATCACCCTGTGGTGCTTAGGTCATAATATCACTCCTGATCCAAACTAAAACACTGGAACAGAGATTCCTGTCCTGCAGACGGTCAGAAGGAGCAAAGAAGCAAACAAGCAAACATTTGGACAACCTGAACATACTCTTTAGCTGTCAACCTTGTATCCTCCGAAGCGTGCATAAATAAATTGGCTAATGCCATGCCTGTCCTCACCTTTGTGATGGATGCGCACAGGAATGAAATCGCATTTCACTCATTGGGAAGATTTCGACAGGCTGCCCTGCTGTCAGGCACACCCGTGTGTTCAGGCACAGCACACGCCCCTTCAGAGGACACGGGTGCGAAAGGCTGCTGGGACGAGCCGTGCGGGGCGGTGTGACGGGGGCGCAGCCGCCTGGCTGCTCTGGCCGGTCCCCTGGTGCCATCTAGTGACTGCTGCGGGCTCCGGCACCCACGGCACGGCGCGGCACGGCACGGCGCGGCACGGCACGGCACGGCACGGCACGGCGGGGAGGCTTCGGGTGGCAGTGTTGGCGCAGGCACGGCGGGGCAGGGCGGGTTATGTCCACGCAGCTCTGGATAAGCCGCCAGTTTCACACAAACCGTCCAACGCAAGTGTTTCCCACTTGGAGTTCATGAACACTTTTGCGGTGATACAAAGTGCAGCCAGCCAAAATATCCAAAACCTATGAGCGAGGTGCCTGATATTAACATATAAGGAATGTGACATTAATCAGGCGGGGAGGGTTGTTTGCCCTCCCCTATAGGAGGCAGTCTATAGGATTTACATTTTCAAGCCACAGTTCAAACGTTCATTTAAGTAAAACATTTAATTTTTATATATTCAAGTGATGCCAGGAGATGGGGTTTTTAAAAAGGGGGGAAAGGGCGGGGGGGGGGGAATTCCCTTCACAATCACAAAATCAGAAGAGTTTGTAATACTTTGTCTAACTTGAAACATCAGAACTACAGCAATCAAGTTAGTGTGCCCTTTTACAAGATTTTAAAATTATCCATCCATGGCCCCACACATTCAAGGAAGCCTTTCAACCTGTTCTCCTATAAGCACCAAAATAGCTACACATCAGAGTAGTTTTCAATTAAGTTTTGAGAATTTCACTATTTGTCTGTTTGTCAGCAGTCAATATTCATCCAGCAGCAGGTAAATACATTAAGAGAAGGCGGCAAAACTAGAGAGTCATGGAGAATTGAGAACTCAGCAGCTGCTTCCCCTTGAATTATCTACTTAGGAATCCCTTCTTTGCATGCCTGACATGGGAACAAAAGAGGCTGCTGTCCCTCTTCCCAGCCGTGGCTGACAACCTATGACAGACTATCTGGCAAGCTGCAGATCCATTACTGGTGTACTGGAAAGGCTCAGGAGACATCTATGATGCCACTTTCCGACAGGGTCCTACACCTGCTAAAAGGCTGAATAATTCCCATTCAAGCTCTTTGGTGAAATGCCCTCCTGAGGTTTCTGTATGTTTTATTTAGTATTTCCACATCAAGTTGCTTCAAGTGACTGTACAAAGACATGAAGTATGTATCTATCTCTTGAGAGACACATCTCCTGAGATCATCATTCAGGGCCCTTCAGGATGTCCTGTCTTTCATCTCTCAGCTGGTTATGATGGGTAAGCTCTTTTGGCACTTTCTTCATCTGATCTAGACAACCCTGGATTACGCATGAGTTAACTTCCTGCAGCTCTAAATCCTGATTGATGCTTTGTTGCATCAACTGAATCCTCCCCTCGAGATGCAAAAGCCTTGTCACATGTTGACAGACCCTTTTGTTCCATGGAAGAACCTGAATTTTTTTCTGAAAAGAGATGCTTTGTCTCAGCCAGCATAATTAACATGAGCAGTGCCCTTTCTGGGCAAAACGCAAAGTTTTTCCAAAGTTGCAAAGTCATCCAAAGTAATTTTCTGTTCTTAACTTTGAAATTGGAAGACAGTGCTTTTATGTAAATTGCTATTTTGCTGTTTGCAAGAACATAAAGAAAAGTGGGCCAAGCTCTACTCAAGGATGACCTGAGAAGATAAAAGGAACAGCAAAAAGCGTGAAAAAATTCACCATTAGAAACCAGAGAAGATTACAGAGTTCACGAAAATCATTGATTATTCAAAACCAGAAGCCAAACTAGGACTGTTTTTTTCACTTTTAACCATCTGACAGACTTGCATGAAGAAAACAAAGTTGTGTTTTGCATGGTATTTCTCACTTGGCCCAGTGATGCTGCTTTGCCTCTGCAGCAGAAATGACAGAGTTGAGCTGGAAATACGAGTGGAAGACATTATCCCTGGCTGCACACAGGACAGCCACGCTGGTCTTGTAGATAGCCAAGAGCCTGACAGTAAAATAACCTGCAAAGAGTCACTACCTGAGAAAGTTGGGCTGCTGTTGTATTCATATTTGAAGACTAGATCGAATAGCATGTGATGTGCCAGAAACTGAGGGTTCTCCTTCTGCAGAAAGATTTCCAACCAGAAGAGTAGAGAAAAAGCAAAAAAGTGCAAAATAAACTATGGAGTAATCCTACTCTTGGTAGTACTATGCTACCAATCCTATACTACTTGGGTCACCAAGAGAGATACATTCAGGTGAGGGGCTCCAGGCGCAACCACATAATCACACAAAACAACAACATGCTAATATTAGTCCTCTGAGCTTTCTGGTATTACTGTCTTAAAGAGTTTCAACATTGCCACCAGGGATTCAGAAGGGTAAGTCAAGTACTTAGACCTAAGTTTCCAGAAATATTTCTAATTGTGATCTGCACAGTTTTTAGGTATACATGTATGGGGACCTAATAAGGTCTCAAACACTCAACAGAAAAAAGACCTGAGTCATGAAAAATTGTCATGGATATATATATATACAGTCACATCACAGATGACTAAAGTTATTTGTTCCCACAATTACCTCAGTACAAAATTTTGCTGAGAAGAATCGAAACATCCTGAAACACACAGCGCCAGCAAATATGCCCACTTAGAACTCATTCTACCAAATTCCAGACTAGGTGATAGTTTATAAACAAAAACCAAATAATCTCAATCTACTTAATTTCTAAAAGGAAACCAGGAGGGCTGAAGTTTATCTCCAGTCCGCACTGTGTACGATTCTTCAAAAATTCACCCCAGAGACATCTTGTCTTCTTTCCACCTTTCTTTTGTCTGTGTTCATGTTCAAATGAAATGTCAGCCTATTTTAAACCAGAGTTTATGCAAGATGAACTTTTCAGTTCACCACACAGCACTTGAAAGGGCAGGCTCTTGGAGGATTCCAGGTTCTCGTCCTAGATGCCCCTCCTCCTGCCCCCCCCCCCTTACTTAATCAAGTCTGTAAAAAGAAAGTTCACAATGTGATAACTATGTTCATTTTGGTCACACCCCACCCAACCATATGCTGTTGTTTTTAAGCACACATGGAATTTTTGCACGCTAGCAATATGTTGGAGCTTTTTGGGCTTTAAGTGCTGAAATTAAATTACTTCTGGTGTGAAAACTGAAACCACCTCCAGCAACATGCAAGAATTTCTGAAGTTGTTGCAGATTCCACAATATTTTGGGTGTGGAACAGAGGAGTTATACTTCTTTTCTGCTTCCTTAAATCAGCTTATAACACACAGAGATACTTCAGCTAACTCACTTAGGACACATCTACACAGCACAATGCAATGTGACATGAGCATGGTGCAGCTTTGGCAATAATTAGTCTTATTGAAGGCAAACAAAGACAAAGACGTAACATAGCAACATTTAGCTCAAGATTGTTTGATTAAAACATGCAAGCAGAAAACATGGACTGCTACAAGTTGTTTATTCTAATCTCCTGAATTCCTTGTTTTGCATGAATAAGCCAATGCATGATAAAAGCATCAAAATAAAAGTCTGGGCATTTCAGTGAATCAGCTAGAGTTTAAACACACCCTCATATAATCCAAAGAAGGAGGAAGTAGAACTGGTACTGTAGTTCACTCCTTCAGACACCACGGTTTCAGTATCAAAAGACATTAATAAGTCATTTCTTATTGCAAATTGGCTGTCATGTTTAGCTTAAAGATATTAATTTCTCTTCAAACTTAGTATGTATAAAACTACATGTAGTTATTTTTAAACATATTTTGCATACGTTGACAACAGAAAAAAACAGAATTATGGAGCAGCTTCTATTGGGCAGCTACATATAAATATACTTGATTGTTTCATTCAAAATTTTTAAACAGCCAGTTGTACCATATTCAGATAACTTATAATTTATAGCTCCAAATACACATATCCAGAATCTTATAAACATTACTGTACTTACCCACATAGCATCACAAAGATGCATTTAACAAGTACTCTAGGACAGGAAATAAAAGAGCTTCCGGTTTCCTAAGATGACTAAATCTGGACCAGTCTTTTCCCCTGGTGAGACACATTTTAGTTGGAGGCTGACACAGAGCTCAGATTTTGACATGCAGAAAAAAAGATTGTGTCTCACAGGGCTGCAGTTACTTGTCTTTCCAAGCATCCACCTTGAGCTGCACAGGAGCATCCCTCTTTATCTGCCACCTTAACTCCTCCCTTTTGTCCTCCTCCATCTTTCATTACCACCTCCACCAAAGCAAGCACCTTGACATTGCCACCAAAAGAGATTTGAACAACATTTCCCCAGCCTCTTCCAGCTGAAAACCAGATGACCTACTATTAAATAATCCTGCTGGACAAAAGAAAACATGCTTCATTCTCCCTCTCTTAGTCCTCTCCAAATAACAAGCTGCTTTGCAATACCTGGATTTCTACCTCTTCCCTGTTTCCCTCTCTTGTCCTGATGGGTACAGCTAACATCTTTAGCTTCTGTCCCTTCACCCACAGCAAGCTAGGACACTGTTTAATCTCTCATTTTCTTTGATTGTGATGGTCCCTCTGTTCCCTTCAGTTAGTCCATTTCTCCTATGACATTTTGGCTTCATACACCTAAAGGTTTCTGAATTTTATTATATATAGCAGTAGTCTTGAACCAGACAAAACCCAGGGTCTTGCTACACTGTCTTTCCAACATCCAGAGACAGCCTTTCCAACTTTCAAAGATCACAGAAATAACCCACAGGCATTAGGAACTAAGTTTCCACTCTGCTCACAAATCCAGCAGATCTGTTCTCAAAAACTAGCCAGATTGCAAGGAATCAGAATCAGTGTTTTTATGAATTACCATCATTATAATGCTATTTATTAAAAAAAAATTGTCTTCTTGCTTCGTTGTTTTTTTTCTGTCTTAATGATACACCACAGTGTAAAGTAGAATATTTTTAAAGTCACAAATATTTTAAAGTCACAAATGGGGATTGCCTTGAAATCAACCAAACAACAACAGAAAGTTAAAAAAACCTGAAAGGCTGTTGTCGCGGTTTCCCTCCAGATCAGAGGGAGTGGGTGTGGCCAAGATGCTGTGTTATTCAACACCACATTAAGTCATTGACAGAGGTGGGGGAAAGGGACTCTTTCCTGCTTCTGGGAAGGAGAAGCATCCCCTTCCAGTGGAACAAAAGGAACCCACACACCATTGTTTTTCATGGTACCAGGCTTGGTGAGCATTTTGCATGTAAATCACCCTCTCTTTGTACACTTTATTTATTAATATTGTTGCTGTTACTGCTCACTTTCTTAATCTCATTGGTTTTTCCAGTAAATTGTTCTTACCTCAATATCTGAGATCTTTGCCTTTTACACTTCCACCGGGTTTGGGGGGAGGGTAAGCACCACTGTTTTGGTGGAAGTACTAAATTGAGGAATATCATCCCTAACCCATGACACCTGTAGAGTCATGATACCTGTCTAAAGAGGATTCAGTAAGCAACAATGCAAAAATCCAAATCTTTGGCACTGCTGGCATTGTACCTTTTTAAGAATCACCAACAAAGGAAAAAGGTTCATGGGAACTTCCACTAAGAATTCCAAACTGAATCTCACTTTTACAGCATTTAGATCTCTTTTGTCTTTCGTTCTATAATGATCAAGCACTGAAGCATTTCTTGGCTGAACACTGTCAAAAAGGGTATTTAAATTTCGGAATACTTGCACTTCATTGACAGTGGAATTAAGAATTTTTTCTAGCCACATTTCCAGATGTCATACTGAGTCAAAAAATACAGAACCATTTGCAGTTTGTAGAACTGAAAAAAAAAAATTTAAGAAAAAACAAAACCAGAGAGAGAGAGAAAAACAGGGTGTATCTTTTGGGACCTACTCACTGAAACTACTTAGGGTAGATAAGGGGAAGCATCATATTCACGAGCTCTGAAAAATGCAATATGCTCCAGGTGAAACTTCCATCACCCTCTGTGGAGTGTGATTTCTTTTTTAGGAAGGCAAACAAACACTTTCCTCCCCCCAAAAAACCCTTAAATCAAAGCTTCTTCCCAGAAGTTCAGATGTGTATAAGTAAAAATTTGTATAAGTTTTTACCATATACAGGTATGCCTTTTTTAGCCCAAAAACTCTCACCAGCCTCTTCTAGCATTCCCCCAGCACCATGAACCAGCAGCCATCAGGATGTAGCTCTGGGCAGGTTGGTAACACCTGCTTAGGAAGGTCAGGAAAATTAAGGCTTCCTGTTCCAGGAAAACCCAGGCATGGGTCTGAAGCATTTTGCAGACCTTGAAACATTATTTTCTTGGATTCTAAATATAAATGTTTATTATGATTTGTCGTTTCAAACAAGCAGCATTCTTCATTGGCGTGTTACAGAGCCAGAGGAAGGGCTACTGACAATATGGCACGGTATCTTTCCTCCATTTGAGTGTTCAGAACTACCTTTGGACAATTAGGCATAAGACTGTATTTTCTAAATTTGCATAAAATGAGAATCACACAGATGGACAACACATGCTTCCCATAAGTCCAGTGTGAAAATTACTCTATCACTTGTCGTTGTACCCAATCTTTCCACATTTCTGGCAATTCACATCTTAAACAAACAAGAATTGTGACAAGCAAAACAGATGGTCTCTCCTCCTCCTTCCTAAAAAGTTCCAAAGGCACATTTCCCAAAATTCTTGCTTTATAATGGTGCTGTTCTACTTGTCACAGCAGTTTTGAAAGAAGTTTCAGTAATACACAAATAGCAGGCCTAAGACTCTTTTACACCAAGGTCCTGGAAAACTTGCCCCCGAAAGCAAAGGATTCATAGAGGGAACGAGCTAAAGCCCCCAGATCTTCTAGGTGACTTCAAAGAGATGACAGTCAAGCTGTTTAAAACAGGATTGCTATTCAAAGGCTAAAAGACAGATTCTGTTTCCTTCTCCATTTATAAACTAAGCTATTAATTGGTGTGTGGCACCAGGGCATTATTCAGCATGTGGGATTTTTATCAAATTTACATATTTGCTAAGGAAAAAATGTCCTGCAATAAAAGGAATTCCTAATCAATGGCACAGGAGCTTTTTCTTTGTGTAAGCTCACAGTGGATATACAGCCAAGAATTGTGCCTCCGTTGTGGGTCACAGCATAGCAACCTTCTCATTTCTCTTTTGTCACCACTCCATGTGGTCTTCTGCTCAAATATGTCAACCATGGCTACAGGTATCCATCTCCTACCCAGAAAGAGTAAGGCAGTGTTCAGAGGGATGAGACAGGCTAATACACCTTGCAAGGGTTAATGGGATATGATCCTCTATGTGTAGTGACTTATGAACAAGCTCATAACAGGCAAACAATGTTAGGTGTGAAGAAATCTTTGAGGAACCCATACGACCAAGAGCATAACCCACTTCTGTCTCTAGGCAACACCACCTGTAAAATCAACTCCCTATTTCATGAGTATTAATAAGCAATACAGCCATCATGCCAGTAATCTGCTTAGCCTTTGCAACACCATTGCCTAGCTACCCTTAGTCTTTACTACTATGTGTATACGTTTTGTAGGTATGCAAATTAATCCGACTTAGAAAATAAGCTACATCCATACCTTGTCATTCTCAGCAACTGAGCAAGCAGTTCTTGGTTAAGGTATTGCAGAAAAATAGCAAGTGTGTAACTCATCAGAAGATGAGACACAAACCTAGCTCTTCTCTTGCTGCTTATTCTCCCATCATTAGGCTATCACGGGAAAGGTGTGGCATCATTACCACTGTCTTTAAAGAAAACAACTGCTGTCTGCTGAATTTTGAGAGAAGTCTGATAATGTCAGAGCATGTCAGGTGGCATTTTAAGGAGTCCTACTTAAGGAGGACTTAAGGAGTCCCTCAGTCAGCTCAGAGGAGGAAAATATTCACTAAGCACCATAAGGTGATGCAGAGGCCTGTGGCAGCCCTCACCACAGACAGAGAGGCAGCTCCTGGAGACACTAGGTAGCAGGTTGGCAGATGGTTTTTCCAGGCTCAATTTCAGGCTTATGTGCCTCAGTGCTGCCTGATGTATCCCACTTTGGCTCTAAGCCTCGTTTACAGGCAGGGTATTTAGTCTCCTATCCAGGAGACAAAGAGAGTGTTACATACTCTGTATTAGGATGCAAGCTTGCATTATTCCTATGTCAGACTTGAAATTGTGCTTTTCTCAGTTACAGTTTCATGCATAAATTCAGATGCTTCTAGTAATGAACAGCAAACAGTTGAAACTCATACTTAATGGAAGAGAGGGCTACTGAAAGTTTTCTGGATCTGTAGGTCACCAAAATCACTGATGTCAGCTTCATAATTAACTGACTAGATGGCATCTAAGACTGATTTGCTGGTTGAAAAGACAGAATACAGAGACTTTTACTAATGATCAGGGTCTGCCACTCTCACTTACACTGAATACCGTTTCACCACAACTATCCTTTCGGTTTTAGCTGACAAAGTCAAAACATCATTAAATTAGGCTGAGCAGTAATTTATGCCCAAAATGCTCCCACTGGTACTACTGGATTATTTCTGTAATAAATCACTATTCATGTTTCTCCCCACTATTTTTCCCTTCCCCTTAACAACAGTGAGCATATCAGGAGTGGGAGTCATTTCATATTAAAAAGCGTGACAGAAGCAAAAAGTCTTCTCTGAGGTGTTTATAATATCCAGAGACTGAAGTCTTGTATTTGGCTATAAATTCAGTACATGCAACCACAAGTTTCCCCATTCCATCCACCCTGGCAATTAGTTTGGATCCCAGTTTGAATCAATCACTTCTGAAGCAAAAAAATCTCATTTAGTTTCTATACCCCCAGCTCATTTGAGCCTCTGCTTTACACATAAAAACTGCATCTGCACTGTAAAGCCAGAACAAACTCTGCTTCAGCTGCACTTAAAACTAGATGGGGCATCTTTGTAGCATTTACACCTAGAGAACAGATACCTTCCAAGAAAGGCAATTAATCCAAATATGAACAATGATTTTTTTTCTGAAGAGAAACCATTTTTGAGTTTCAAAAGTCATTTTGCATGTGACAAATGGATCTGGACTGCAAAATGAGAGAACAATAAAAGACCTGTTAGTAGACAGTACATACACATAATATATAGGCTGAGCATTTCCTTCCAGGGACACGTGTCCCTCTGTTATCATCAGCACAAATAGAACTGTAATTGCTCCACAAAACTGAAAGGCAGCTATGCACAACCTTCACCCCTCAACAAATGCTTCACAGTGGAAGATTGAAGGCAAAAAGCAAGGAACACCTGTGCCATTTGACATGTGACCTTCTGGTGACCAAAATTGCAGAATCAAGAGCATCCTCCCTAACTTCAAAATCTCTGTGTCCTTTCTGATAAATATGCAGGAATCTGCCTGGTTTGATGCACCCAAGGACATTGCACAGAGAAGGAACAACATAGGCCAAGTTCTTTAAAACCAATCACCACGGTCTGGCAAATTTTTGGCATGCAGCCACCCGCAGCAGTCATTCAAAAATGCCAGGTGGCTCCATCTTGCCAGCGAGATAATTTGGCAGAGATTTTGAAATTAAGCAATTCAAAGTGAAAATCATCTGCCCTTTACAAACAGAACTGTCTCAAACACTTGATTAGATTTCAATCCAAACCAGATATTTTTCTGTTCAAATTAACTGACTGCAAGATAAGCCCTTTTTGTTCTAACTTGTCTGGTTGATTGTGCCTCATAATAAAAAGTGGTATTTCTGCATGTTACCTTTTCTCAGGTGAGGACTGTATTATGGAAACCGGAAGGACACATTTTATACACACAGTAAAGAGGAATTTCATATTAATTAAAACTCTTATGAGCTACAATGCACATCTGCCTGCAGCTTCTCACCACATAGTATTTCATCTTCAGTGGCAAGGCTTATTACGAGGAATAAAATAATTCTGGCTGCCTTATGTGAGCAGAGGTACTTGAGAGGCTATTAACACAAATATTTTTGTTTATAAAATACTGAATAATCAGAACTTAACTTGAGCTAGTTTTATAGATTTTCTGATCTCAGAAAGAATTCCAAACTTGAAACTGCTCTAAGATCTTATTTTTATGGGCTTTAGCTTCAAATAATTTTATTCCCAAGTTGAAGATAACTTTTTGTTGAATTTGATTTTATTTATACCATAAAGAACTTAAAAGCTTAAGAAATCCAAACCAAACAAACAAACAAAAAAAAACAAACATCCAAGCACATTTGAATTGACCTGATGCAAACTACCTTTGTTTGTTTTTCTGGAGGAGCTTTTTGCAGTCCATAAGTATCAGGGATTTACATGGGGTTGACTATGCTACAAAGCAAAATGTATAACTGGCTCAACATGTCTTCTTGCATAACAGTTTGTAAAGTCTTTTTTCTAATGATTCCTCCGCCAAACTCATCTGTGCTTTAGATGTAGCAATTTTCTTCCATTTTGACTTGCGCTTTTCAAGGAGAGGTGTTAAATTCTGTCAAGCCTCCAGGCAATAAAGCTGCCTTTTTAAGCTCTCCTTTGAGATGTCTTAGAAATAGTCCATAGAGACGACAGTCTCCTGTCTAACTTGATTAGAGCTTATTTTGTTCACTGCTTCTAATATGTGCATTCCTGTCTCCCAAGAGCTACCTCTGCTGGCTCCAGACAACTCCACAGTGAGCAGTAGAACTTCTACCCAGATGTGATGTTTAAGAGATGGGGGAGCAAGGGAAGGGGATTCTCTCCACCACCCGTTTGAGTGTGCCACCGTCTGGACAGTGGTCTGAATTGCCTTTTCCAAATCACCAAAATCTTGAGATAAATAAAGCTCAGTGGGGTCCAGCAGGTTACAGACCAAAACCAAAAGCCACCTGCATTTGTGTAATACTGAGTTCTGCTTAGTCCAACCAGGAAAAAAATCCAAGTTTTCTATTATTATCTCTATAGCCCTCTGCTGAAAACAGACCTGATCTTCTGACATCAAGAATTACAATTCATTTTCAGATATCAAATGTCTATGTAATTTGCTTCTATCCTGGGACTACTGCTCTCCTCATTGTACCCATTGCAAACAGAGATGTGAATTGCAGCAACACCCAAGTCAGAAGACGTGGGAGGCAAGGTTTTCACCTTTAAGGCCCTGTTCCTACCTAATTAAATTTTCAGTTAATTATTTTGTCCATTTTAAGGCTTACATTTTGCTTCAGATCTCCTTTTTGTCTTGAAGAGTAAAAACCTACATAGCGCTGTGCAACAGAGGATCAGTCTCCTCGTCAGGACTGCAAGAGGTATTTTGAACTCTATACCTCTGACTACACAGAAAACTTTTACAAAGAGTGCCAAGGCAAAATGTAAACTGTCTTATGGAGCAGGAGGCCACAAAACCAGTGGAATTAAGTAAGAACATTGAGCCCCAGGTGGGCAGCAGACTATATGGAAAACTCTTCTCACCAGGGGACAAACCTGTATTCCACCAGCATTTCCCCCTGTCCTCTCCTACTACCCTGAACCCATAAACCCACTAGATTGATTTGAAGTTTTAATATTTACTACAGTGTTTCCAGGCCAGGTCAGACTATTCCTTCTTGAGTGAAAACTCTTGGTTTTGTTATTAGATCCTCATAATGGAATCTTACTCATACTTCTTTGGAGCAATGTTCCTCCTTGGACAATTTTATAAGTTATCAAATTACAAAGGACTGAAATGTGATGAAAGTGCTGCATAAATGAGGTTAAAATTGAAAGACTGCATTTCTGAGCACAACTTATCTAGTGCTTGATAGATGGGGGAAAGAAAAACACAAGAGAGATGGCTACCAAGGAAAGCATTGTCAGAAACATTTGTTCTCACTGGAGAGTAAATTCACCAACACCATGTTCTTAGGAAAGCAGGAGCTGCCTTCTCACAACTTGCATGTGAGATTAAAAATTGCATAAAAGAAAGATAAATTAGAAAACCCAAGTATTCAGTACTTTACAGGAGGAAAAAAAAGCTGTCTATCCAAAGTTCATCCAACCGTTTTGTCTGTAAGCACTGTGAGGTGAAGTACCCTATCGAATGACGTACAGATTGTGATATGGCCACAGCATCATATCCCAGGTTCACTTGGTGTGCTGAGTAGCTGATGTGCAAACTCTTGTTCAACCCTTCTATGTACTTCCTTTCCTAGGATGGCTCAGCCTTTATTTGCAGTACCACAGTCCAGCGTTTTATGGAGTAGGAAGTTATTCATTACCTCCTGGAATTTTCTGTGATGATGTCATTTCACAGCAACTGATCCACAACCAATATGAATTTATCTCTCTGATATGACCAAGAGATGAGAACAAGAACACTTCGCAGATGGGAAGAAAGCTGAGGCACTGAGACATTTGGGTCCATTTCAGTTGATTGTCCTTCAGGTGGTTTTCCAAAGTATTTAAAACTTTACATCATGTGAGAGAGAAGCCTAGAAAAGAGTCATATGTATAACTCTGGCAACACAGCATCTTAGAAATAAAGATTCTACCTAGTTCTCCAAGTGACATTCTTGAGGTGATCTTACAGACAAACCATTAAGTGGCCATTACTAGAGACTTCTAAGCATCCATTAGTGACTGACATAAGATTGAGAAGGTCATGTTGATTTAGGTATTTCCCTACAGTAATCTTAATTTCACAGACCTGGTTTTTTTTTATTTCTATGCAAGTTGAGGCAAAACCAAGGGCTTCACATTCACTTTAGACACAGCTAAACAATCATGTCCTCTCCTCGTGCATGCCCCCTATCTTTCCTATGTCACCTGAGATTCTTCCTCTGCTCCCACCCACGGTCATCATCAGCTTTTAGCTGCAGATTAACACAGATTTACAGTCCATACCAATTCTTCCAGTTTTTCTGCCTTTCTGTTTCTTCTGCAATCCAGTCTGAGAGACCCTTCTTTTTGTCATGCAGACACATTGAAAAGAAGTACCAAGAGAGCAAGACAGGTGTGTAAGTTCAGCAGGTATGACCAGCTGAAAGCCAGAGACTTATAATGAAAAACATTACAGAACCTGAAATAGACAGTATTGCTAGCAGCTCTGACTTCAGTGGGTGCAGTGGTAGCTGCCACAATTATATCCTTTCATTTTTACACAAGGATGACAATTATCTCACTGTTTCTAAGCTCTTGCCTCAGTTGTATCTCATGGCAATGGCTTCTATAAGGTAGCAACAATAGCATGTAAGGTCTGGCCTGTGCAGCAATGTTTCGTATTGTATATTTGCAATAGTTAAAAGTTCACAGGAAAAGGAAACTGGATGTGCTAGCAAAGAAGTTACTGATTTTATAAATTGTGTCTCCGCCAATAAAGTTTACAAAGCCCCAACCAAGGCTGTCTAGCACAGATAAACATACTCTTAGCACATAACAGCAACAGACACCAAGCAGTGGGAGGTTTCCTCATCTCACAGTCACAGATAATAAATCCCAAACTAACCCTGAGAAGCAGTTTAATGTGATGTCTGTCCTCTGCTTTAGAGGAAGAACAAACAGCATGTAACAGCTACACCAAGAACAGTATTTATGTGCCCACAAACCTTCCTAGCAGTAAAATACAACTCTCTTCTATGCTGTGCCACCAGTAAAGCACATAGTAAGTCACATGTCTTGTAGGGTGTGTGGTAAAGCTTTCTTTTTAATGTGACCAAATTTCTTTTCTTCCAGTCTTAGCATTGGAATTTAATCTATTAAATAATCGGGATTATTTTTTCTGGTTAAAGCAGAACTAGGAAGATTTGCCATAAGTTCTTATTTTTAACACTGTACTGCAAGGGAAAGGGATCAAACAAAAAAAGGTAAAACAATGTCAAAAGATTATTCAGTGTCTGACACTCAGTGGCCAAAATCTAGTACTGCAGCTACAGACATCAGAGTGCCTCAAAACGTCTGACCCAGCTCAAAAGTGACCCCATTCGATGCACTAATAGGAGGATTAAAGGACACATCATCTCCCATTTTTGTATTTCATTAGTGTATGCTTTTAAGATATGGAATCAAAACACTGAGAATTAAAGCCAGGGTTTAAATTACAGATAACTGAACCTGGATAGAGGGCACAAAATCCAAGTACTCTAATTTAGTTATCTCAGAATCAATGGAATTATTTCTATTTGATCATTAACTACTGAGGACAGGTTTTGTTTTCCCCATTTTTGTGTCTTTAAAAATGCCAGTCACATTACTGGTATATTTTAATAAAATTCAGTGGTGGTTTAAGCCTATCACTTTGGGAAATTTTAGGAACAAAAAATAATAAAATGCAAATTTAATCCCTCAAAAAATTATCTACATACAATCACTGAATTAATTTTAATTCAAAATAAATCATTAAATCAAAAAAGGTAGATAGAACTAAGAATTACTAATAAACTTCCCATAGGTATTTAATTTGCCGCAAGAAAAACTATAATGCCACAGTATATTACCATAAGTTAGGCAGTCAAATCTCTTATAACATAACAGAAGGAAAAATAATATTCCAAAATAGGATACAAATAAAAATGTCACCAAAAGGCCTCTTGTTGCATATTCTCAGAGACATATAGGCTTTGTTTTGCATCTACAGACTTAAATCCAAGCCAGACTGGTGAAGCCCAGCCAGAGGTGGCAGGTTTGAGAGCAGCATCTCCTGAGAATATTAACTGCACTTTCTCACTAGCTTGAAAGAGTGGTGTGACAGGACCACTGTGGCCTAGGGAGTAACCTTGGCTGATGTAGTGGGCACCAGAAATGCAGGTTTAATCCTGCAGAGCAAAGGACTCTTATAAATTACAAGAAATCAGTGGTACAAAACAAGAGATAGATCTTACCTTCTAGCATCACATTACATTACATCTAGTGGATAGAAGCTATCCAAGAAAAAAAAATTAAAAATATTTTGTAACTAAATGGGAGAGATTTAGGTAAATTCTTATAAAATCCCTTTGCTTAGTGAAGAACAGGTTATAGCCAGAGGTTTTTCAGGAGACACACATTCCAATAAAGGCATAAGAGATGTCAAACAGGAACTCAAAATCAGAGACAAGTTTTGTCCTTCACTTCTTGAGTTTATGGACCAGAATATTCTAGATTACCTTCAGAGGATTGATGGCTTGGTTTTGAATCCCAGTCATGTATGACAGAAATAATTCTGTACACCATTTCAGAAGCTATAATTCTTTGCACAACAGGAACTTTTGCCTCAGATATCAAGCTGGCCATGCATGGAACTTTTGTCAAAAACAATACACTGTCTTAAAACCTAAACTATCTTGCAAACCTTAAACTATCTTGCAAACCTTAAACTATCTTGCAAACTTAAACTATCTCGCAAATGTTTTACATTTTGAAGACATGCCTTGATCTGGAAAAGAGAGACTGTGGAACCTGGATGTTAGCATAGGATGGTCCTTCCTTCAAACAGGGAGAAACTTCACCAAGTCCTGATCCTCCTGGGAGACTTTAATTATCCCATTATCAGTTGGAAGGGTAACGCAGCAGTGCACAAACAATCTATGAGGTTTCTGGAAGGTATTGATGATAAGTTTCTAAAACAGAGCCAACAAGAGGATGGACTCTGCTGCAACTCATACTTAAAACAAGAGAGAACTTATTGGTGATGTGAAGATTGGGAGCAGCCTGTTATAAATAATAGCTCAGTACCACTAAAAGGGTGAGTGAAAAAATTTCTTGACTGCCAGTAATGTTTATTCTTACCCCTTATTAGGCAAGACATGAGACCTTGAGCAGCAAAACAAATATTTTTTGTTAATATTCAAAGAAAATATCTCTGTTGGTTTTAGCTTTCCACTATAACTACAGCATGAAAGAGGACAGTTTTAAGGTAAAAGTTTTTTATTTGATGAATGACTTGCAGATGTGGCAAATGTTACATATCCTCAAGATCTGACTCTTAAAACCGTTGTACAGTTCTACAATGTGCAGTATGTAAGGAACAGATGTAGCAAAAATGTTTACAAGGAAGGCCTTACAATACTTTAGAAAACTTTTAAATGTCTTCTGAGGACTATTTGCCATTTTGTGTATGTGAAGTCATACTCTTACCTTTAGAAGTCTATCTATTCAAGCAAAGAGATAACTTTGATTTTTTTGACTGTTTGGGGTTTGGGTGTTGTTTTTTTTTTAACGGCTTAAAGTATCTTCCTTAAAAGCAACAGTAAGAACAAGTGATGCAAAAAATATAATTTCAAATGTCTTTAGGTAGGATTGGTTAAACTTCTTCTGTGTAAACTTTTTTCATAAATCAGAGATGTTTGTGAAAGGTCAGAAGCCAATGTCTAAGTATTTTTGAAAAGAAAAAATGCAATAAATGCAATAAAGTAATATGCAAACAAATAAACAAACAACCATTTATCAGACAGGACAGAAAAGTCTTTTAAAACTCTTTTTTTACCCCCAACTTTTATCTCCCTGATGGCAAAAACCCAATATCGGGCACCCTGTGGTAACACTAATATCTTCTTGCCCATGATATAACATCATATAGTCTGTTGGGTCTCAAACCTAGGGACTAATACAGACCTCTAACTGTTAGTCCTGGGGACCATAATTCTGGAGAGAAAAATTATTATTTTGAGGGAGGAAAGAAATAGGTGTCTTTCTGTACTCTTGCCAAGGCGCTTGGATTATTGGCTAGGGAAAAGTGAGATGATGAAAGGGAATGCTGCTTTGCAGTATGCCCTGTTTCCCGCATACGTATTTGTTAAAATCAGACATACATATGTGCCTGAACACATACATATATATGTATTATATTCCATGTATCCATCAGTAAAAAAGCAAGCTTCTCCTGCATTAGAAGTCAAACTGTGCTCTGCAAATCAGGCTACAGCCTTTCCAGCAACAATTTGAAAATAGTATAACTGAAGTTACATTTAGACCTCTAGTTACCAGCTTCTGTGTCAAGAAAATAAAGGCTGCTAGTCTGCTGTGGTATCATGGGAATATGTTTGGAGGATGCTGTTTCACCAGTAGCTTTTCATCTTGAACTGACATTTCTCACTACTCATATCCATCAATGTCAAAAACTATATCAGGTTTTACAGCAAACTTTCTGCATTTGCCTTAAAGGGTGTCAGTCAGCCTATGCTCCACGCAGTTAGATGAGCTCAGTGGGCAGCAGGACTCCCAGCTGCGCTGAAATGCAGCCTGCACCAACACTCATGTGAGACACATAGCCATCCTGACAGCAGCTATGCTCACAGGAGGGCACACTTTTACCCACACAGCTGATGCTTCCCCTCCCCACAACTGCAATACTTTTTCTCTGGAAGTGGGAGTTAGTGTTACTATGGTAGAGTGTTTTCACTTGTGTTTGTTGAAAGGTGTTTAATAGTAAGTACAGAGTTGAGAGAATGTGTCATCTGCCAGGCTCTGTACACACTGAATAGAAGAGAGGGAAGCTGAACATTTAAAGTGTATCCACTGATTAGCAGGGGGGAGAAGGGATGGTTAACTGGCTGCATCACCTCATTTCATCCCATCTCATCTCAACACATTGTTGTGAATTTGGTCCTTTGGAAAACAGGTTCTGAAGACAGAAGATAAAATGATAAAATTAAGATGTCGAACAGGTTTCAGGTCAGGTTCTGCAAATGAAAGAGCATCTTTGTTTTGAACTCTGGAAGGCATACGTATTTCAAACAGCACATGACAAAGGACTGCAGGACATTGCAGGACTACGTTCTAATGTTTTTGTAAGTATCCAACTATTTCATTTCTACTTGGACTGATTCATCACCTTTCTATTAGTATCTTTTCTAACTATATAACTGGATATCACAATCTGATGATGAAAACACTACATAGGTCCCAAAAGGATAAGGTGTTTTGAGCTTGCACATTTAAGCAGGACTAATTAAGATGATGATGACCATTCTAAGATTTTTATGTGAAATTTTAGTACTGATGGCATTAAACCTCAAAACCCTGAAAAACTACATAAAAAATTCAAGTTGATTTCCAGTTATGAAAAGGAACAATTAACTGTAACCTGAAATCTTTATTACAAAACTCAGTTCCATCCCTCACAAGACTCATGTTTGACCATTTGTGTATCTGAGGATGCTTACATGAGACCTCAGACCAGAGATGTCCTAATACTGCTCCAGACAGCAGCTTAGCTTTCATCTCCATGCATGAAATTTCCAGTGAGTTTAGTCCTGCAGCCTTCCACTCACCATAAACCCCCAACGCAGTAAGATAACCATCAGACCTCTCCCTGTTAGAGAGAAGGCCTCTATCATGGCTAATCAGAGGAAAAGAAATAAACAGTTTCCAGACTATAATTAGAAATAAACTAACTACAAAGAAATTAGCAAAAGAGAGCAATTAATGTAATGAACAAGCAAGATTAGTCTGCTTAGAGGCTATCCACCTAGCCACCATGTAACAGGAAATGAATTTTCTAAACTTTTTCATAGCAAAAAACTATTCAAGGGGAACGAATAGGAAAAAGGAAGATCCTACTATCAGTTTGGGAAACTTAGGGGCATAGGGGCCTTTTTATCTTTTTGTTCCTTGAAGTCTTTCGGAACAAAAAGAAGAGGAATGTACTAAAGATGAAGGAGCATGCCTAACTCTACTCAGTCCAAGGTTGCTTAGAAGTAGAGTTACTACAACAACAACTTTAACACAAATTTTAACACAGCTTCTTCCACAAGCCACATCTCCATTGGGGAGTATTCACAGTATAGATTACAGTCATTAAAAATCACAGCACATTCTACAAGAACTAGTTTATTGGGCAAGTTCCCCAGTTTCTCCGCTGTTCTTGCTGGTGGTGTTGAACTCCACCATTCAAAGAACCCAATAGAAGCCACAGATTACACAAACTTGAGAGCTTCAGAGGATGTCCTACATGCATAAGAAAATCTACACAACATGGATTGAAAAGGAAATTTGGTGGGGTTTACATCCATCTTATTTGTGTGATTATATCATCAAGGGAGTGAGATTTTCATATAGGAAGAATTAGGGAGTTAAAGTGATCTCTTCCATATTTATTTGTACTATTTGTAGCATACTTATCTCTTTCCACTATCTCCTAATGCTACAGATTTATAGTGCCAACAAAAGTAATGAATGACCTGAATTCATCTTTAAATCCCAGGGAACTTGAACAGCCTGTATCCACTAAAACAACACTGTTATCACAACAGCTTTGGATAATAAACTCTTAACTGGACCAAGAGAAGTCTAGTCTTTGTTGAATTCCTCCTTTAATCACTGCAATACAGAACAAGCTGTTTACTTTAATGTTTCTTTTCTTGAAACACAACAAGACTTCATTGTTGGAATTACTGCATAAATATGGAGCTGAAAAATAGTCACCGGTGAAAATTATTCATGGATATAGAGGTCTTAAGTGATTCAGACTCTGATTCACAGACATCCTCAATAATTATTGCCACAAAAGAGAACACATTTTAAAGAACAGGACGTGAAATTAATGTTCTGAAGAATTTGTAAAACAAAAGCTCTACAGATTTTTTTTTAAGTTCATTTTGAATTGTTACTGACTTCTAATAGCTCAATCAGGAGTCTCTTTTTCAAACAACCACGGTATGTGCTCTTTTTTTTTTCCATTATAAAATCAAATGAGAATAGTTAGGTAACTGGACACTTTTAGAATTACTTTAGGTCAGATTAGACCCACTAATGATGCACTTCACTTTCATTGAGTATATGTGAGGTTTAGGTAACTGGATTATTTTGTAGAAAGATCAACTCTGTCACCACCCATAAGAGCCTTCATTCAGCACTGAGTCAAAGACTTTTGGAGATTTACTGTGAAATTCTTTGGGATATCTATTTGAAAATTAGGAGAATGTTTTTCCTTCTGATTTCAGTTTGAATTAGCCCACTAAGTGGATTTTAAAATATCTTTAAAAACTCCATCATAGGCAATCTAGAGGGTGGCAAACCTGAGATTTGGGTGAGGTACCTGACAAATATTTCTGTCCTCAGTCGTGGTACAGATGTTCTCAAGACCTCTTTGGAAGTCTTAGATATTTGACCAAACATTGCATGTTGCAGTTTTATCTCAAAATCCCTGACCTTGTTAATTGACTGTACCATGTGGCATTTTGTTTCCTTTGCATTGTGGTGCTTTCCTACCTTTGGTTTTAAGTCATGCAAGAAAGAGTGTTTGGAATACTAGGTGATATAAATCAACCACACAGCAAAAAATAACTGAATGAACTATTTGATGAATATTCCTGAGTAACTAATATGGTTGAGCAAATGAAAATCAGATCACAAACCATTCATGAGTGAAGGAAGAGGCCAACATTTTGACAAACACTATGTTGCCTTAAGGAAGGGGGAAAAAAACTTTCCAAGACAACTTTATGTAGGTAAGGCAGAGAAGAGTTATTTCACTTATAGGATTTTGGGGTACAGAATATAAAGGAGTATAAAAGAGTATATAAAGTATAAAAAGTATAAAAGAGTACAACACATGTTGATAAGTAACAGATAGAAAAGACCGGTGCTAGGATGAACTCATGGCCTCAGGAATACCATGTGAGCTCTTTCCCAAGCACCACCACTTCAAAACATGCAGAGTAAATTAGTCCGAGAGGCGTCCCTTTCATTTAATTCCCGGCTGTTTCCAGCCAAACCCCCTGAGCCACTCTGTCATGTCTTACCGAAGCAAACCAGGGACAACCCGTCCCTCCCAGGTGAAAAACCCNCCTTTGCCTTATTGGAGCTTCTCCAAGGTTGCTGGGCTTTGCTTTCTTGTTTTGACTAACATGGTATCTAGTTGCCTTAGCTCTGGTACATGTTTTCTTAGCACAGTGTTCCAGCTATTATCTGACCCTTAAGACAGCTAACACAGGGTTAGAGGTTGTTAGCTACGCTATATGTGAGAAGTATACCTAGAAGTATAAAAATCTACAAATTCATGAAAACCCTAAGGCAACAACTATCAGGTGGTATTTATCCAGTTTTAACTTTGGTATTTATTTGAAACTTTGAATGCCTATAAAATCAAAAGAAGTTTTCTCAGTCTACTTGAGGTCTGCCCATGTGTAATGGAGTGATGTTATAATTAAGGTTTTCCTCACATTTCCTCTAAATAATGAAGTAAGCATGCAGTATTTTCTGATATTTTTCTGAATCACCAGGGAAACAGAAACAAGTAATTTTGCTTACTTCTTGAAAAATGTCTTGAGGAGCAGGTTGAACTAGATGACCTTTGGGTGTCCTTTCAAACTTTAATATTTGGACTTTATTTACAGAGAAATCATGACATAGGTAATAATGTAAATCTTGCGCCCAGATCAACTTTTAACATTTAACATAGAAAATTTATGTTTTCTTCTGTAGGATTAATAATGTTCTCCCTGATTTGCACAAGTTGCATAATCATAGAAGATAAAGCTAAAAGAAGAAGGTGTATGTTGTCTCTTTCCCTCCATCTAGATTATCCATGATAAACACTTCCTGATGAGTCTTGCATCTATGATAATTTAATAATGCAAGTTACGTTAGTGCCATAGGATTCCATATGGGCAATTAAAGAGAAAGTTTATTCCATGCAGAGAACACGTGCATTCAGTTTCATACATTTGACAGTATACATCTTGATTATGAAAAGTTTAGGATGATACAAGATTAATTTATTCACTACAGATTATTTGCTAGAAACCATCCTATCACAATAACAGACCCATAACGCCACAGTGCGTGGAGATTTCTGATTATTGAAAATGGGTGGTTTCAGAGTGTTTTCAGAGGTACTTAGCAACACGGCAAAGAGCAATGGTCATAAACTAAAACACAAGAAGTTCCACCTCAGTATGAAGAACTTCTTCACACTTGGGGTGGCAGAGCACTGGAACAGGCTGCCCAGGGAGGTCATGGAGTCTCCCTCTCTAGAGACATTCAAAACTCATCTGGATGTGTTCCTGTGTAACCTGCTCTAGGTGACCCTGCCTTGGTAAGGGTATTGGACTAGATGATCACCAGAGGTCCCTTCCAACCCTAACAATTCTGTGATTCTGTGAAAAGGTGTTGGGTTTGGGTAGGTTTGGGTTGTTGTTTTTGTGGGGTTTTTTAGTTTTGTGTGGTTTTAGATTGTTGGGGAGTTTTTTTGGAGAACATAGTCAAAACAGAGGACAGAAAGGAAATATCATGGCAAACCATAAGGCAAGAGAGAAAGAATATGTAAGGCTGGAGTGCAAAAAATAGAGAAAATGACAGTTGCAATGGTTCAGGGGAGAAAAGTGGTAAGGGAGATCAAACAGTGATAATGAGTCTAAGATAAAATAGGGTGGTGAAACGCTTAAAACAATAGATGTAAAAAAGACTGTGCTAAACCTTTGGCAAGGCATCCAGTCATTCCAGCTTGTCTAATCATGAGACAAAAAATTCATCAACTGTTTATACAGATATATGATTTCTATAATTAAAGATTTTATTTTTTTGGGGGGTAGGTGTGGGGGGGAAAACCCCAAACCAAAACAAAAAAAGCTAAACTTTGGTTTCAACCCCAGGATTTGTGTTGGGTTTGGGATTTTTTTAAGGTTTTTTAGGGCTGGCTCTTCACTGGGACAATGAATCCTTTCTAAGTGCCTCTGCATGTTTTAACGTTGTGTTCAGATGCAGGCAGATGTCATCTGTCATCCTGCTATCTATCAAAGCAGACAACACACAGGAAGATGAGATAAGCTCAAAAATTACAAAATGAACAGTGTAGCTCATCTTTAATTCTTCACTAAAAACATAAGCTATCCCTTTCTACTGTTTTAGTTCCCTCTCACTGATCTCTTTGTTTTGTTTGAAGCATACAAATTTGCTGAATTTGAAAGCTATTCTAAATAGCTATTCTGCTTCTAAACTTCTTGGTCTCATCACATTTTGAAAATAGAATAAATACAGTCTGCAGGCACACTTCCAGTGATTAGAGAAAGGATAAACATTCAGAAAACATGGAAGACTTCTCTGAAAATCATGTCAACGTGTTCATGGATATTTTTAAATTCAATTCAGATTCATTGCTTTGAAAAACCCTAATTTTTTTTGTTTGCACATAACTGTTGCCTTTATGTATGCTTCTATTTTAAACAAAACTGCAATGGATCAATAGCCATAAGGTTTAACAGATTCCTAACAAGAAGTTACACGTTCTGTGCTTTTATCCAAAATTCCCAGTCTGAGTACATCCAGAAAAGATACACAGCGGCCAAGTTTCGTGAACCAGAAATGCAGACCTGAATAGTATCTAAAGTTAGATCATCACACTATACTCACTAAACAGATCTTGTCATCTTCTCTCACTTCCTATTCTGAGGTACTCAAATAGTTATTCCAAATCTAAACTGTTAGTAGAGAAAGTATGGAATTTACATCCAATACCACAGTTCAGCATTTCTTGGTGTAACTTCAGAAATTTGCATGTAGAAATTGTGGACTTAGAAAAATGTGAAGATTTTGACTGTGAAAGATCTTCAGCCTAAAATGTTGATCCTTGAGTGAGTTAATTGCCCATTCCTCTAGGGATCATGAAAGCGCCCTGGACTTCTAATATTTTCACAGTTAATGTAAATTGGAGTATTTAATTCAATTTGTTTGAAAACATCTTACCAAGGTGAAATGTGTCACAAAGTGATAGAGAAGGATGCCATTGGACAAGAAAAATTGAATTGGACAACACATTAGTTCAAGTTCTCCTATGAAAAGTATATTTAAACTGCACCTATCCATAATTATATGACTATTGCTGTTACTGAACATTCACACATCCCATTTTGTCAGCAAAATAGCAGCAAATAGAAGCTTCCTCTCGTTGTCATATCTCTCCCATACCTCACGAGCCTGAGGTTTGCTTTTGCCTTTTGTTACGGTTTCAAACCCAAGCTGGAATTCCTTCCAAATAGCTTGGAGCCAACGCCCCAGCGTCGGTAAAGATGTTTAACAAAAGAGACAAAAGACATGCATATGCGGATATTATCTACTGTGGCCAGGTCTTTTGTTGGGA
>WBMV01008435.1:1144187-1187889 GCA_013396655.1 Campylorhamphus procurvoides | reverse complement strand
GATATATATATATATATGTGTTGTGGTTAAGAACTGTTATTTTTTTTCTTTATATATATTTTTCCCTAATTAAAGTTCTGTTTTCTAAATTTAAAAGGAGAGGGATTATTTCTTGGCCAGCATAATATCTTAGTTCTCTCTTGAACTAAGACACCTTTCCACTACTGCCCAGGATCACTATCTGCACAAGGTTGTTCTGTCTCTCTAAGTGGGTACAAATCTTGGGCTGTCAAGACCTCTTCCACCCATTTCTTTAGCTGACAGTCTTTCAGCTACAATTCAGCCTCCAGCAGATGAACTTGGATTTGCCTGAAAAGCCAACTTACACTATCTGTTGTGGGGTCAAAAAAAAAAAATAAAAGATAGAATTTGAAGTAAAGTTTTCATAAAGGATCTATATGGCAGGACAGTTGATGTTGCCACCATTACTCCCTGTGTGACAGTTTGTGCCTCACTCAGCCTTAGATCATTTTCTTCCACAAAGCTGCATCTAACAATTACTTTTGGTGTCTTTTGCAGAGCTGTCAGCCCCGCATCAGCTGTCAGGAGGCTGAATTTCACTCCGTCTGTGTCTCATCCCTATGGCCCTGACTGACAGGCATCCTACAGTGTGTGCATCTGACTGCCCCAGTGTGCTGCCAGCCTGCTTCTCTCCCAGATCAGGCTCACACCCTGGGGGCTTTAAGCTGTGCTCCCTACCAGGACTGCCCAGTAGTGGAAAAATGCAGGTTGCAGTGAGGGCCGGAAGCATGGAAAAGGATGGAGCAGCACAAGCTGCTGACCGAGGATCGTCTTCCACTCCTAGATTCCTGTGTAACAACTTCCCATTCCTTCCCACAGAACTTCTTCCCAGGATTAAACTCATTTCTTACCTCAGCTCTGCTAATCAGCTACATTCCTTATTGGCAATGCTTGCCTCAGAAGCACCCCTGCTTCTGGAGCACACAAAGCAGAGGGATGCAGGTGTTTTTTCAGTTCAGCACAGACCAGGGAACTGAAATTATGTTACTGCAATGAGGGAAGCCCTGGCCATCTGAAGCAGAGGGAACCCTAATCTTCAGAGCAGAAACAACCGTTTCATTCCTGATAGGTTTCTTTCTAAGTCAGGTGCTTCCTACTCTGAATCCTTGCACGTTTTCACAGCTCTCAGTATTGTCTCACTTATGCTCCGTAACCTCAGGAAGGCATGCTGCTGCGGATCCACATCTCCACCTGCAGAAAGGAGTTAGTGGAGGGTCTGTTCCCCCCTCCCTCAAGCCTATGGGTGACAGACATCCCCAGACAGGCAGAGCGCCATATCCACACCTGGCTGCTCTCTCAGAGAAGGGGGAAGGAAGCCTCCTGAGCAGCCTGGGCAGCTCTTGCATCCAAGGGAGCACATCTGAGAAATACCACACATTCACCCAGAGGTGCACAGATCTCATCTTTGTCCCTCTGTCTCACTGGCAGCCAAACACTGCCAGGACATAGGACCCAGCCATACCATCCTCTCTGCATTATCTTGAAGCTGTGTAGCGCAGTGACATGACATAATATATTTTGCAGAAATCATACAGGTTTTAAAAAGATATAGTATTAAATGTGCAATAATACCACAATGGAGAATACTCTCAGTAACTACTGCAAGATAGTTCAATTCTTTGAAAAGCAATGCTCTGGTCTTTGAGATTAAACAATCTCCTTTTGCAATTTGCAGAAAATATCTGTGGATTCTAAGCACTCACTTGCACAAAAGATCTTCAATATGAAGCCTCACTACACACATTAAAAAAATACCACAAACTATTGTCTTCCTGTGCCAATCACAGTCCAAAATGACCCAGCTGAGGCATGCTACTTGCATGACAGAAGTGACTGCTGACTGACTCAAGAAATGTGTGTTCCTCTCTATTTTTAACAAGCAGGTTTCATTTGGCTGCTAATCAATCACAGTGAGATATTAAAAAAAAAAAAAACCAAACCATAAACTGACATAACAATGCTACCAGCTTGTCCTCCCTTGTTTATATCTACTATAATCTGTAATCAAGATGCAAAAAGGTTATTTTAACCTTTTTTATATATATATATATCAGTGTGCATATACACACATGCACAGATAGACACACTGCAGTTTCTTTAAAGACTGCAAAATATCAGATTATTTCTTCAAGTTGGTCATTACATACTTTAAAAGAAAAAAAAAGTTAAGATAGAAAATTTGCCTTCCACAGTACAGCTGAATTAAAAGACATGGATGGATCCCTCTCTAACCCCTTGCATCTCTCTGCTTTATTCTACACTAACACTGGAATTATTGCTTCACAAAAACAGCTCAGCTGTTTTAAAAAACTCATAATTCTGTATTTCCAGATGTAATTTTGATGTAATTTCACTTTGTTTGAAATAATAGGAGAGGGCCCACTTTCAGCATTTAGTTACATTTGCTCAAGATTTTTCTAACAAAAGAATGACAGCAGTGACAAAAATCATACTGGCTTTAAATGCTTTCATTGTTTGCAATTTTTTCTCTTTCAACTACGAAAAGTAAGGCTAAAGGTGGGAAAAACATTTCATTTTTTTTCTGGTGTATATGAGTTGGTGTGCAGATTACTTCTTACTCTTAAATCACATTTTCTCCTCTCCTTTAAATGTAATGGGAAAAACATTAAAACAACTGATGGAAGGGGAGATATCAAATTACATATTTTTTGCAAAGTTAAAGGGATAGCTAGTAGCTTTGCATTCTAACATGATGGCTGGAAGAACATTGGGGGAGGTGTTTTTCTTTTTTGGGGGGGAGGACCTCACTTTTCCCTGGCTTGGGAGATGGTCAAAGAGACATTTCCCAGTGCTCATCTCTTGCCATTACACATTTGTGCTCCGTCTCTTTGGGTGTTCAGCTGCCGTTTGCTGGGCTGGTGGCAGCACTAGGAGGGCGGTCCTGGCTTGTCCCCCACGACTCCATGTGCCATTCTCCCAAGAGGAAAAAACCACCACTGTCTGGATTCACTATGGGCTCATTAAGGGGCTGGTGCCACTGGCAGAGGAGTTGCTAACCACTTTCCCCAATACTTTTGGACAAAAGACAGTGAGAGAGTCCTCGCACCGCCCACAGGAAAAGTTTCAGCCCATCCCCATGGCCACTATTCCCCTGGGAGCTCTGGAACTGGCACCTCTGGGGATAAAAAACAAACCAGCTGACATACAACCAGTTTGTAGCAGACCTTTGGTGAATAAAACACTTGCTGTGAACTGATGCTTGTCTGGGCAGCTGAGCTACTGCTGACAGTGAGAAATGGTTCTCAGTCCATGCCAATTTCCTAGCTCTTGCCCATATTAATACTTCACTTCTACAGTGCTATGCACAGGCTTTAAGTAATTATCTCATTCTTGGAGACAGGGAAACTAAGGTATGAGTCAGCAGAAGCATGGATCAGCAATGGGCCTTCTCCATGCTCACTATGCAGCCATGATCAGATAGGACCAGATGAGAAGTTGCATACCTCAAATGCAGCTCATTATCTACAGCTTCACTCTGCCTCTAATGGAAGTAGATGTTATGCAAGGAAGGGATTGCAATTTGCTGAACCCACTGCCCATATTTCTGAAAAAGAATAAAAACCATGAACCAGAAATGTGCTCTCCCAGATGAGGTAGATCCCCAATTACACTGAAAGAGAAAGAATATTTTAAATATTCTTAAATATTTATATAAATATCAATACACATTGCATAATGGGTACACAATAGATATAATTATATACAAGGCTTATGTCATATATAGTCCATTATATATCATGTACATAAGAAGCTACATATGTTTCTCAGTGAGCCAGACAAACCAAAAAAACAAACATTAAATAATTGTTTGATATTTATCCTCCCACTAATCTGTATACATGTGCAGAGTCAAACAATGGTGATCAGGGTGTCCAAGCACAACTAGTGATGTTTTTAAGACAGTCAAATGTGAGACCGTGTGTCCCAGAACACAAGATATATGCTGAGATGAGAGGTGTAGATGACTGAAGATAACATGTTGTTGGGGGTTTAGTTCAATGTTAGACAAAATAATCACACCAGACATACAGGTGGGAATAATGAAGTGACACAAGGATACTCTGTGTAGACCTGGAGAGAGGGCTCCTGAGTCCCAGGTGCAGCACGTTAAGAAGCGGATGCACAAGATAGCTCTGACCAACTTAATACACACCGAAAAAATGCCACCACACAGGTAGAACACTCTGCTTAGTCTGCTGGGTTGTATTACTACCAAGATTCTCCTGACTGGGTGAACCCAAAGGACCAAAGACCACAATGGCCAACCTAGAGCATCCTGTTGCTTCCAACAGTAGCTTTCCTGGGGCCAAGTCAGGGTGTCTGTGCAAAGGTACCTGTCCCCATAGCCTTTGTTCACCAGAACAGTAGAGAAGGTGGTAAGTATGGGGGGAAAAAAGGAAAAAAAGAAAGTAGAGTGTTTGGAGAAAGGTAATAGAAATGCTGAATAGTTCCTAACACTTTACCTGAATTGAATCTGGTTTGCTCACATGCAGACAGGCTAGTGAGACCAAAACGCTTGTCGGGTTTTTCTAGCTATGCTGATATGGGTCCTTGCAGCTCACTTTTCCACTCTTACCAGCTTGAAACAGTAAAAGAAACTTTGAAGTTCTGAGGCAGTGGTGACCAGAGCTGCTGTGTCAGATGGATCTGGAACAGCACCGGACAGAACAGAAAAGCAGGACAGAACAAATTGCATAGACCATAGAACGTATTTTTCTGAAAAAAAACCCTCACCCCAACTTGCATGTCTTTACTTTTAAGCTGACCAATAAAAAAAAATAAATAAATAAAATTAATATACAGTTTATCGAATAGTTGTAGGCCAAAATTATAGCACCAAGAGCTGCAGTCCTCAGTTTTGACATGTTAGGAAGAGAAGCACTGCCTCCAGGTATTTTCATATATGGACATGTGGAAGACTGTGCAAAGTGGTGGTGAAAGGGTCCAGAGCAAGAAGCTTTCAAGTTGAAAGATGTGACTTCCAGTAAAGGTCTTCTGAGAGAAAACCTAAAACAGAATCATTTCCCTGTGGCTCTACAGCTGCCCTCCCGCTCAGTGACGCTGTACACCAAGCCCTATGGGCCCACTAACCCCCAGTCCCAGGAAGCCAGGGCACCAGGTACCCCAAGCCACAGCCAGAACAGGGCCACCAGGCACCACCATAAAACAATGAGGAATAGGGCAAGACTGCAGAAAACAAAAGAGGAGCTAGAAACATGTGTCTTGGTGGCAACACGCAAGATCTCACAGGTCTATAAATGAATTAGCACAACTCACCATCTGGGTGGGGTCTCCACTTTGCTACATATTGCATTGTTCATTAGAGAAGAAAAGGAAGGAAGCATTGCAGCGGGAATGACAGGTCATTTGTGACTTGCATTTGGGAACTACCATGACTTTTTTGCCTCAACTAAGAACAAGCCAAGTCCCCAAAGTCATCTAGTTGCTTTCAGACACTAAACCAAGATTAGGTTTTGTTTTGCTTTTTTTTTAAAAAGTCCCACCAGCTTCATCATGGATCAGCAAAGAAACTGCTGGGTGAAATTCTGAGCTGGCCAGAGAAATTGATTCTGAAGATTCCCTGGAGCCACTGCTCCTTTCCTTCCTGACCCTGGCCTCTAGATTTATGCTTCAGTTCTCTCTCAGTACAGAAAGAGCTGAACTTCTGTCCAAGCAGCTTCCAGAGACAAGAACTTGTTCTCTACTCAATCTGAAGAGAGGGGTCTGAACTTCAGCATCGGTCACTGAAAAGCCTTTGTATTTGGAGGAAAGACAACTTTGAAGTGAAATGGGGTTGGGAAAACTGAGTCTCTATAACCTCTCAGATCCCTCTCCACTGGAGCCACAGAAGAGGACAGTGCTCTACCCTTTGCTCCCAGAGGACTGAGACAGGAAAATGCCTCTCAGAAACCCTGATCTGTGCTTTTCAGGTGGTTTTTTTCAAGCTGGTGGCTTGAATTCTTCACTATATACAGTAGAGGAAAAGGATTTCAAACACTGACTCAGGTACTGAGCTTATGTTTCTTCTCTTCCATTGACCTGCCAAAGACCTTTATAAATTATAGCTTTGTCTGGAGTGTCAACCAAGTTTGAGACTATAGGCAACAATTTTCAAGAGTCCAGCCCCCATCCTACTCCCATCTTCTGACCAAACTGTGATCTTTCGAGAAGAGGCTTTAGAGAGTGTGGCCTTGGGGCACAGGCTGCCCAGAGAAAGGAATCACTGCCCCTGGAATTGTTTAAAAAAATGTGTAAATATGGTGCATAGCAACATGGTTTAGTGGTGGACCTGGCAGTGTTAGGTTAGTGGTTGGACTCAATGGTCTTAGAGGTTCTTTTGAACTTGAATTATTATATGATTCTATGAAAAAATATAGAGGTTTTCAACAGACAATGGAAATAATGAGGCTACAGTTTTGCAAAAGCATTGGAAATCCTTTGTAATTCCTGTGCAGCTTTGAAATGGCAGGAAAAAGAGAATGCAAGAAGATAATACAGAAATTCAGCTGGCTACCTGCAAAGACCTCATAAGGCTTTCTAGCTAACGTGCACTGGAAGAGGTAATCCATAGCATATGGCAGAATTTCCTAATTTTGGTCTGGCTCCACAATATTAGTCCTATTTATAGACTGCAAAACTAGAATAGATCAAAGTGATTTTTTGTCTGATATTCTGTGTAAGAGAGACGTGAACATTCCCCTACATTAATTCTTGATACAAGTCCAAGAGTCAATTTAGCTAGTCCATTAGTTTTCAACCTTTTGCAATTTGCATACCTTTAAACTTTCCAATAGGTTTGAAGATGCTGTATGTCCACTGACAATCAACTTACACTTCTTAGTTGCCTAAGTAAGATCCCTTCAGAGTCACCCCTGGACCACCAGGTATTTACAAACACATGAAAATCACATATATCTTAAAAAAAATCATCTGATCTTAATTTTAAAGAAATTAAATGAAATTTTTAAATTGAGGAAAAAGGAGCCCTTCACAATCCTGAGTAAGAATTTACCACCATGGAAAAAAGCTCACCGTTTCTCATATGAATTTCTCTGTTTTCATCTCCTGGAAAGTATATGCTGTGTCTGTTTGCCAGCTAGCCTAAAAAATCCTCCATTACCACACTCCTCTCTTGATATGGACTCTCAGAGAGTGATCACATTGCCCTTTTGCCTTCCCTTTGATAAGTTAAATGGATTAAGCTTTCCCCAGCCACACTACAGGGCATATTTCCCCACCCATTAATCATTCTCCATTATAGCATAAACAAATCCAAAATGTATTAAATACATCTTTTGTATTTCTCTGTTCATACTTATGTCACTCTCTGGTTTAAAAGACACTTTTATCTGACTAAGTTATAGATCATTAAGCTGAAAAAAAGTTTGCCCGTTACTGCTGTTTTACCATCTTGCCCCATCTTGTCTCATTAGCAGGAACTGATTGAGCATGAAGGTGTTCTCCGGCTGTCAGTAGATAAAGTAGGTGCTCTTGGCTTTCATCTGTTCTGAATTCTCCTTGTCTCATTATCTTCACAAGGTCAGATTCTTTGACACCAGGACTGCTTGCTTAGCACTCCATTCTGGTAATTACTTGCCTGGCAACCTTAACCATAAGTAGATTGCATGTATATGGCAGCAATGAAAGTATCAGCATACAGGCCAACAGCCATATATCCATATAACACAAATACCATTAGAAATGTGTTCATTCTACTGATGTAATTGCTCTGCTTCTGTATTATCATACTGCTGCAAGCACGATGTACACATTAAAATGCACAGTTTATATTACAGCACTGAAACTGAAGTTGCAATTCAGCTCTCTTTTAGGATCAATCCCATAGCTTTTTTTTTCCCCCACAGAACTCACAAATGGTTTATGCAGAAAAGGGTAAGCTGCACTTCTTCTTTGAATCTTCTTTTATCCTCTGTTAGACATACTCAGCTCCTGGAATTATGAAGTTGGTAGAAAACTTGGGGAAATTCTGGATGCTGACACCCATTGCTGGTGCAAAGACTATCCTCAAATCAGTGCAGTCTTCTGCAAAATAAATGCATCCTCTTTGATCTATTTATTGTGAGAAAGTAAAAAATGTATACTGCGATGGATGCCTCTTACATCTCTCTTTTTTATTCTATTTTATGTTCACAAAATTACTTCCACTACAACAAATCTTATCTCCACCGTTCATCAACAATAGTCAAATTGTATTTGAGTCACTTACTTCTGCAAAGTTGTAAGAATAATATATATGTTGTTTATATTCCAAGAAAATCCATGAATAGGATAAAAATGTGAACGCCTTATATTTTGGCAAAATGCCTAAATAAAAATACCTTTCTATCACTGCAGTTCAAACTCATTTATACCAGATTTAAACATGCTTCTTTTGTTAATGCAGCTCATTGTCTGATCACCTCATTCTTCTCAATGTATCAGCACTATTTAGATTTATGTCAAAGCTATCAAATCAGCCAGTCAATGTACTTTCAAAGGTGATGGTGTATCTAAATAAAAATCTGTCCATAAGGCACTGGGGGTAGATACCACGTTGTACTTGCATTGTACAATTTATGGATGGTGGTCACATCATCCACATTTCACAGATGGAAAAACTGATGCCCTCAGAAATTAGATGAGTTGGCACTAATCATACAGCAAGTTAGAAATAAAAATTAGACCTGCTGCCTCCTAGGTTCAGAATCTAATCAGTCTAGCTTTTTATATTTTGACCCCTCTAACAGCCACAGCCTCACACTCAGACGCAAACCCGCAGACCCATTTTTATATATCAGGAAGCCTTTGGTTTGCTTCCAACCCTCTCCACAACTTACAGCCCCGCCTTCAGGCTCAGTGTATTTCCTACCACCCTCTTCCCTGTTCGCCACCTGTGGTCACAGAAAATTTGTCCTCACCTCATAGCTGCCTTCAGTAATGGGGATCTTTCCCCAAACAGAAGTCATGACCTCTTTCCATTCAATTCAAGAGCCCATTTAAAGGTGACTGACAACACCGTCCCAAAATGCCTCACAGAAATCCAGGTTTCATCCCTTGTGGCCCTTTACCTGCACCAAAACACTCTAAATGAGCTATGCTTTATTTACCAGCATCGAGGTACCTATAGTAGCTGAGTGTCTTAGTTCTCAATATACAGGCTTTACTTCTTGTCATACCTCTCTACTCTCCTGTCTCGAAATCTCTGCAAATTCTCTTTAGCACAGTGAGGGTCAGAATCAGCCTTAGCACCTGAAGCCCCAGCTGCATTTTTCCAGAACAACCCTCTTACCAGCTGTAAGGAGGCATTCACTGGAACGTGGTCTGTCTATGGACAGCATATGTCCTGACATCCCCAGTATCTGGCCCACTCATTAATGCCTTTTACTGGATTCACTGGTGCCTCAAAGTATAGGACGCATATCTGTGACAAAGAACATTGTCTCCTGTGTTGGACTGAAAATATGTAAATGCCTGTTACATATTCACAGGGATACTAACATATTTAAGGAAACCCTTTTTGGCCTTGTGCTCTTCTGTGCAGCCTTTAATATCAAATAGGGAGGTGTGAATTTAATCAGACAGAGTAGAATATACTATTATTATCATCACTTAACAGTAAAAAGATGAAAATTCATATACAAGAATGTTTCGTAAAGATATTAATTATGACAGGGAAAACCTGTCTATCTTTCATTTCACTAGGAAAAGCAGATCATTGTATTCACTGATTGTTTCACTTAGTGCAGAAACCTCAATCTACTGTTTGGTTGAAACTGGCCAAAGAGCCAGAGCATTAGCACCAAGTACCAGGCAGTTGCTCAACCTCTCCCAGTGTGCAGTTTACAGAAGCTGATAAACAAGCATTAAATGAAAGCCATGTATTACTCTGTGTTTATTTTAGCTCAAAAAGTGACTTGTATGGTATAGATAACAAGGTGTAACATATTCACAAACTCCAGGTGGATGATCCACCTTCCACTCTCTTTCCCAAGGATCCTGAGGACCTTGTTTCCTTCTCTGCTCCCCCTCCTTTGAAGACTAACTAGTTTCAGTCCTTCCTCTTCCCCATATCTTTCAACTGAGAAGGACTTCAGAGTCCTCAATTCAGTCAGGAAGGAGTTTCAGTCTTGCTCACAAAAGATTATCACTTACCATCTTCTGCCTTGGAAAGCTGGTGCTCTGGGCACATGGGTTCTGGGTTTGTTCTTTTGGGGGGTTTTTCGCCACAGGGTAAACAAAGTCAGCTGGTTACTGCTTGGCAGTACCTTAGGCAGTCTGTGATCATGTGTTTACCATCAGTATAGGCAGCAGCCAAGTCTCAGTGTGAAGTTTTTTTTCTCATTTTGAACTTTGTAAAAATATATACCTTTCTGACATACGGCAGCCACAAGAGGGATCCATGCATCTAGTGTTTTCCCTTGTGGGATGGTGACTCTTGTGGAGACACAAAGACTGAGAGAAGGAACGAGGATTTAATCAGAATGTATTCAAAAAGCAATGAGTAACTTATATTAAGAAGAGGAATTTATTAGGGACTAAAAAAAAAATTCAGGGTGAAAGCCAAAGAAGAATGCTTTAACAGGTGCACTTTGGCTGGAGAGAAGTCATGGGAAAAAGAAACAAAGTAAGATTTACAGTAAATGAAGTCAAAAAAAAAAAAGGAGAAAAAATAATGAGTCAGCATCCTAGATGCTGAAATCTTAAAAATTCAGACTGTTTGGGCTTAAAAACTGTAATTCTTTTTAAGAGCATAGGAAGGAATATACCATGAAATGGACCCCAAGCAGCTGCTGTGAGAATGACTATAGTAGACCTATTCAAACAGGAGGTTTTCCAGGACCTCATTCATAAACATCAGGGTGTAGGATGGGACCTTTAGATTGTGTTCTTCAGCCTTCCAACCCACATCTACTGTCTCCCTTAATATATGGTCAGGAAAATGTAGATACTTCTCCCAGACTAAAAAAAAAAAAAAAAATCAGAATCTCCACGATCACTTCTATGTTTAAATGGGAATTCTGTCTTCTGAAGCACTAGAGTTTCGCTTTTATTTCATTACAGAACATTGACTAGGAATCATGGAATCATAGAGTGATTTACATCAGAAAAGACCTCTAAAGATCATCTAGTCTAAAGCCACTGCTACAGACAAGGACATATATCACTAGCTGAGGTTGCTCAAAACCCCATTCAACTTGACCTTGAACACTTCTAATGATGGAGCATTCTCAGCTGCTCTGAACAACCCGTTCTATTGTCTCAGCACCCTCATCATAAAAAAAATTTAAAAATCCTTATATCTACTCTAAATCTACCCTTTCTCATTTTAAAATTGCCAACTCTTATTCTGTCACTATAGGTCTTGGTAAAATGTCTTTTTACATCTTTCTTATAGGGCTTCATTAAGTACTGAAAGGCTACAGTAAAGTCTCCCCAGAGCCTTCTCTTTCCAGGCTGAACATCCTCAATTTTTTTTTAATTTTTTTTTCATGCATACCAGTATACAATTGGCTTTCTGGGCTGCAAGTGCTCTTTTCTGGCTCATGTCCAGTTTTTCAATCACCAAGATCTCCAAATCCTTCTGCATAGGGCTGCTCTCAAACTATTCACCCCTCAGCCTGTTTCAATATTGTGGATTGTCCCAGTGCAGGTCCAGGACCTTACATTTGGCCTTGTTGAGCTCCATGAGCCTTACAAGGGCACACTCCTCCAGCCTATCAAGGTCTCTCTGTATGGCATCTTTTTCCTCAAGGTCACCAGCTTCAGTACTCAGATTGGTTGCACCAACAAACTTGTGGAGGGTGCACTCTATTCCACTGTCTTTCATTGATAAAGCTGTTGAACAGTACTAATCCCAATATGGAGTTCTGAAGAGCACTGCAACCAATCCCCATTTGGACACTGAGCCATTGACTGCAGCTCTTTGGGCACGGCCATCCAACCAATTCCTTATTCATCAAATGGTCCATCCACCAAGCCCGTTCCTCTCAAATTCAATGATGACTACATTGTATGGACCAGTGACAAAGGCCTAATAGAAGTCAAGATGTTCATTCTTAATTTCAAGCTGTGCAAGATTCCCTATTGATAACTAATAAGGTAACAAAATTTATTTTCTGCCTCTCAGTCCTTTTAGTCCAGGCCCTGTTTCAATGCTTTTCCTGAATTACAGTCTCTTCAGCTGTACTGCTCCCTGTTTACTTTGGGAATTTTATAATGTCTCTTCAAACACATACACTTTACAAATAGAGCAATTATAAACAAATCCAAAGTGCAGTCTGACAACAGCAGCAACACAGCTTTCCCCTCATGTCTTAACTCAGTTTTATGAAAGAAAACAGCCAAGCCCATGCTCTAGTTCAGTTCCTATGTCCAAGGTAGGCCAAAAAAAAAAAAAAAAAAAAGAAAAAGTGAGCTATGATGTTAGATAGTCATTCATCAGCAAGTATTGCAATATCAGCAACTGAGGTCTTTGATCCTAAGAAAAATATTCATTTTTCACCTTTATAGGTTTTGAAGTAGTTAATACTAAAATTGTTGTCACAGAGAAAGGAAACACAGTTTACAGAGGAAGAAATATGTGATTAGGCCTCATGGTTAGGACTTGACACCTCCTGAGCTCACTGACTGGCCCTTGATCTCCATCTCTTTTGGGAAGTTGGAATCATTCATATTTGCAGTGTAGTGCTGGGCTTTAATGGCTCATTGGCCATTCAAGGAGAGGGAGACAAGTGTTGATGAATCTCAGTGCTGTATTCCCAAACACTGTTTCTACGAGAAAAATCTCTATGATCAAATTGAGGGTTTTATTCTTGATCTGAAATGAAAATTGCAAACATTGATACTGTGAGGGAAAATTATAAAAATAACTAATTTCAGAAAAAAAAAATGCATTTCAGTCAGGTATTTTTCTTTGACTTACAGGAATAGCACTCCTTCATCAGCTGAATTTCTGGCTATTTCTAGGAAAATCTAACATTCCAAAGAGTTCTTTGGTATCCAAGTCATACCCGAATACGCAAATCAGAGAATATTAAGAATTAACATGCTTGCAGGCCTTGTTCACCATTACATCACAGGAAGACCAGAGCTGTGAAGACTATGGTTTGCCCTCATTCCAGTGACAGAAACACCAGAACCTCTGTCTCATGTGAAAATTGTGTCACATAATCCTCCTGCAGAGACAACACATGAGTCCTGGCCAGAAGTGTTAAGTGCTGTGCTTGCTCCCTCAGAGCTCTGGAAAAATGAGCTAATTGAGCTGCCCTAACCTTGCAAAACTGGAAAGCTCTCGGCTTGTCATTTCCGTGACAATCTGACCCATAAGGCTGCTACAAATATTCAGTTCCTGGGAAGTCCAGGCTTCCAAACAGCTGGGCAAAAACCACTGACATCACTGAAAGCAAATTGTTTCCATGAAATGCTTTATGGAGGTGAGATTTTCCAGCAAAATCTTGTTTCAACTGGAAATCAGCAGCCATCTCTGCCCTGGAACTGCTGAAATCAGCTGGGTTTGTGCAACACAGTCAATATCACATTAGGTGGAAGTTTGTCTCAATAAAAATGAAGTGTAGATAAAAAGGAAGATTGTATAAACCTTTCCCATAGTAGTTAAAACTTAGCTCCTGTGAAGAATATCCACATTACCCTCGTGCACCACCAAAGTCCCACTTAGGATGCTTTGTCAGACATAAGTGATGCATGAGTCCTCCGGTGGCACTCTGCACAAGGGTCAGCTCATCCTAAAGAGCATTGATGAAGTGTGGTCCTGTATCCCTAAGTTTAACCTAGAACTGCAGATCCAGCTATCTCAGCAGTTTCCTTAGATGCTGCCTCTGCAGCATGTTAAGAGTTTCCCACCAGTATTAAAACCATTGACCCAGCCCAGGTTGTTTTATTTCCTCATTTACCCAGGGAGAAAGACTCTGATTTTTTTATTATTATTATTTTTTGTGAAGGACGATGTATGACAAGTCTTACTGGGTCTTCTTCAATGTAAACAGGCAACAATTCTTAAGGTCAAACAAGTACAGATTCTCAGGAATGAATAATTAATAGGCATATACAAAATGTCAGAGCTCAAGTTTCTAGGATTTGCTAAAACACAGATAAATTGAAATCTGACAAAAACAAATTGTGTTTAATAACCCTTAAAGACGTGATCCCTGAAGCATCCTGCGGGACTCGAGTCTCCCCCGTCCAACTTCTTTCATCTTCATTTACACCAGACAAAGACTAGTGAAAATAATGTTTGAGCTTTAAGTAATAAAATCAGTTATAAAATCACTTACTTTATCACACATTAAGTGCTCTTGCTCATTCTTACTTCTTTTTAACCTTCCTGACTATTTTTAGTGACTGCAGTTTCCAACTGCAGAGAACCGCTCCCTGCTGAAGTAGCCCAGTGCCACAGGAGTGGTGTCATGCAGGCACAAAAAGAAGCACATCTTTTACCCTCTGCTCTCCAAGGTGATGCCAAACCTTGTGATTATAGATGACACAACATTAAGCTCCAGTTACCAAGCCAGAGACATGAGATAATATATAGTCCCTGGCTAATTCTGTTCAGTGGATTATAGTTGACTCAGAGCAAGGGCAGAGTGGGATCATGTTATGTGGAAATCAAAACTAGTATATAATTCCTGGCTTATACCTCTTATGTCCATCTTTAAATCTGTGATGTCAGCCTGACATTGGTATCAGTCCAACTTTATCATCAGCCCATAAAAACTGAACTGCTTCTGAATTATGTCAATGCCAAATTAGTCTCACCAAAAGTGCAAAATCAGGCCACCTACTAATAATGAAACAAAGAGAGAACATTAAACTGTTGCTATTTGTACCACAGTGTCCTTCTGGAGTCTTCTTGTCTAGATTTATAGATCAGCCCTTCAACTTAGAGCTCTAAAACAGAATATCCCACAGAATTACACAGTTGCTGGTAATGGGCAGTCAAACTGGATATGTCTGAAGTGATATTAAAAAATAATGAGGAATGACTGTTCAAAAGGGAAATCACATGTGAAGTCCTCTGCTTTCAGAAGGAAAAAAACCCCACACCAGAAGGATGTCACATGCTGCAAAAATTTTACTCCTCAGTGTATGCCATTTACCCTAGCAGTGCATTTAGGCACCTCTTGTACGCGTTGCGTTCAAAGACAAGACATTTTCTCATGAACATCACTTAGCGTATACGTGGGAAATACTTGCAGTACTCATCAGTATTAACAAGAGAGTGAATGATTACCTCAACACAGAATCATCCAGAATATTGAAATATGCAGAGCATTCTGAATATCTGAGTTCTAAGATGTTTCTCAGGATACATTGTTGGTTGATTAGCTGGGAAAATTCTGCAGCATTTATCCTATATTTTCAGTGGCCTAAGTGACAAAGAGAATCAAGCAGCACCCTGGATACCAAAACCTCTTGCTGTGAACAGACACAGTTGGTCAGCCAAACAACCATCCAGTCAATCGATCACATATACAACCTATTTATATATATATATAGACAGAAGCAGCCTTAGACCTTGAACTGCAAAATTGGAGGCTCCCAGAAGGAAAGCTCAGAGAATCCCTGTGGACTGAACAAGGCATGGAGCAGTAGCTACTGGTACTTACTATCCAATACCCCACATCCACAATGTGGATTATAGTTGCCAAAAAAATTGTCCCCAGCACAATTTATTTTGGTTAAAAGACTAACTAAAAGTCTAGGAGACACATAAAGAAGACATGAGAGGTAACATTCTGTGGGCAGAATATTAACACTTGAGGGGAACATGCTTAAGAACTCCATCATGCTCTCTCAGGCAGTGCCTATACTAACAAATAAAGCCAGTCTCAGGACAAAGGCTCAAGCCCATGAACACTCACTGTGTCAGCATGCTGCCTGGTGCAGTTTTGGTCTGTGCCAAGCAGCAGCAGCCTGCACTGCCTGGGATAGCTCAGAGCACAGCACTTGCCACAGCTCATGCCCAGGTGGTGGATTGGATATAGCTGCCCCCTGTTTCAAGGGAGACAAGAATGTAGGCATGTGGAAGTGAATGTATCATGTTGTTTGGCCTCACTGCCAGAAGCCTGTCCTGCACTATTTTTCAGCAGTAGCAAAGGCATGGCTTAGTCAAGCTTTTGCCAAAAGATGTGGGTTTTTTTCCACATCCTTCTGTTTGCCTTTGCATGTCAAATTGGCCTGAGCTCTCACACTCTGCAGCAGCTGTATGCACAGCGACAAGTCATCTCTACCCCTCAGAGACTTCTCCACACCCAATCTGGAGCCCCAGCAGAATCTTTATCCTCAGTTGTGACATAGTTCTAGGAGTTTCTCATTAGCTCCTCTCAGATAGATGAGACTTTAGACCCATATTTCATGGTTACCAGTTTCACACTTCTGAAGAAAAAAGCAGTTCTTCTCCCTTTTGTTGTTCAAGTACTAGTTTCATACCTTTCTGAGAGAAAACAAGGAATACAATATTTTCTCTTTTTATGGTCATTCAAAATTACATAAAAACTTGTGCTTCAAACTGAAAAATATTCATACTTCAGACAAATAAATAAGGTTTTAATTTTGGACCATAGATTACATGATTTTGTTTGCCCAGCCTGGGTCATCTTTTTCTGTGTTGCACCCTGATTCATTACCTTGATGTCCAGATAAAGAAAACAAATATATTCTAGTAATGCAACAGTAAACTTTCTGCATGCTGATTCCACTGTGCTTCTATGCAGTTAAACTGGCCAGAGATCTTGCAAGGATGCTAAATTTAAGATATCGATAAAATTTTGTTTCCTGATGTCAATGCAATATAAAGAAACAAAGTCTAACTTCACCAAGTGATGAAAAGTCTCTAAGAAAAAGGATCAACTTCACAATAAATGTTGTTTTTAAGCTATTTATAAGTCTAGCTATTGCTACTTCTATAAACATCCCATCATAGTTAAATTCCTACTCTCAACAGCATCCTGTTACCAGGAATTCTACAATCTGTTACCTATTATTACTATTGAACATTTCACCTCTCTAGATTCACAGAATAGATTCTGATTTCTAAATCCACCTTTACCTTGCTAAAACGATTGTCACCACATTTATCATGGAAACTGTCAGCATCAAAGTTAGGAATAGTCCCATTATCACGTCAAAGGCAGTCATGTTTTATACGCACCTTCCCAGACTATGAGAGCTTAAAGAATGCTTATAGATGCAGAATATAGGATGAATCTTGGATCTGAACTTCACTCAGCCTGATCCATGAGCTAACTATCTCTTTAGGGATTGGCCAATTTGTAGTTTGGTGGCTGGGCTGGTCCTAATCACCACCAGCCACGCCCAAGGAGCATTAGCGTTTCCAAGGCAAATGCCGTGCTGGTACGCTGGGAGGAAGCTTCAGCACTCCTCCCTGGGGGGGCTAAGGATTAGGAAGCCCTAGGGATAAAGAGAGAAAACGTCAATCTGAATGGGACCCATGGAAGCCCCAAGGAGGGGTAGGGTCTGAAACCACTTTACTTTTACAAGTCAGGACTCCTCTCTGCTGCCTTGAGGCAGAGGTATGCACAGAACCACGTGGGTTTAGGAAAGAATTCACAGCTTCCCTGTTGAATAAAGAGATAGTGAAAGACCTTTTGCATTTGGCCGTGCAGACTGAAAATTAGTTGTTTTGCCTCTTCTTGCCTGTAACTTATAGTGGTCTATTACATTTTCTTATTCCAGTTTTCGCAAGAGTTTTAACCCCACTTGATTTTCAGCATAGCTACGAAAGCATCAAGGCTGAGAGATCCTACAGGAGTAGCAAACCTTAAAACCAAATTAAAATCCTAAGTATTGTTTATTTACTTTAAGTAGTTATTATAACAGAAAACACCTCTACTTAGTTGTTTAAATCCTTTCGAGAGCTGGAAATGCCTGCTGCTTTATGGAAGAATTGTCTTCTGATCACTAGCAGCAGTCTGGAAAGCTTCCAGACACTAGCAAGAATTAGTGAGGAGGAAACATGTTATAAGAATGTGCCACAGATGTGAACACTCATTCCCCCACTTTGGTGAGCTGATCAATTAAAGGTAGTTAGCAGTTTCCTGACTGGTGGTGTCTTGAACATCTGCAGACCACAAATACAGCTGTTTCCTATCTTCTCCATCCTGTAGAGTATCAACCACCTTAGTCTGAACAGAAATTTTAAGTATCAGTAACAGAAGTGTTGAAAAGATATTGGCCAAAAGCAGCTTTGGTAGAATGTTTTGACAATTGCATTTTATACTGAAGTCACTCATTTGCTGTTGATATACTAAACCAGAAGGAACATCATCACCTGTAAAGGTGCAAGCAGACAGATGACCCCAGAGTGTTTATTTTCGAGAGCCTGACAAACTAGTTTTTAAGGTACTATTAGAACTAAATTATCAGTAAGCAGAAAAGCATCTGAATCACACAGACAGTTTTCACAGTTGCTGGAAGGCATTATACTACTGCTGCCTGTCTTTGTAGTAATGTCAGCCTTATGCGTAAAGGGAGTAGTGAGAGATCTGTTCCCTGGCTCAAAGCACACAGAGTACAATACCATATGCTCCCATCAGAAGGAACCATGGGTGCTCACAACTAATCAAGATCAATCTTTCAATTAGGCAGATCATAGGGTTCAAACACAAAGGAGAAGTGGTAGCTCCCAGTGATGCACTTATTCTCTTAGCCATGTTGTTTCTGTGTTGGATTATTGCTGAAAGGCTTAGGTGGAAAAAAATGTGTTTCAAGGAGAAGGTGTCACAATATGTCATTTATAAACAGTGAATTATATTGCATCATATACAATTTATAATACATCCACGTGGACAGGTGCAGATACATGCAGGCTGCTTGGTCGGTGCTCTCAGAAGGCTGGATACAAGCCAGCTCTAGTCTTGAAGCTGTTTAGACACAAACCAGTAATATACACAGCCTGTCACCAGGCCTTACTGACTTGAGCACAGAGCAATGATAACACAGTTATATAGACCAGAAATGGCTCATGTCTGGCCAGAGCACAGAAGACAAGGAGACAAATCTCACATCTACATCCACCCTCAGGAGAGTGCACCCATAAATTCCCCTGACCCCACCCCCCCCCACTTGTAAGAGAGATGCCAATGTCTGCAATACAGTCAGTGAAAGATGGCATTTTCAAACTCAGGATTCAAAATAAAATCCTTGCAGTGGGTATCTGTACGGGTCTTATCTGCTTCTGAGGTTTGCAGACATAAATATCTATATATGTCTTAGATCTCTTTGAGGTTTGTCTTGAATTTTTACAATGTTCATAGACATGCTGATAGAAAAAAATATCAGTGTTGCATGTCTTTCAAGCATATGGCACTCCTTAGAGCCAACAAGGCTTTTGTATGAAAAATGAATATGAAATCAGGGCAAGATTTTACTATACCAAACTAAATTTCCACCAACACTGTATACAACAAACAAAAAAGAGAAAAGGTGGAAAACGTGTAAGGTGGTCTAGCTACCAGTGAGCTTAACACAGGTCCACGGGGTACCTGAAAGAAAAGATACAAAACAAATGAACAAACAAAAATCCTCCTTAGAGAGCGCGCCAGTCAGCTGGCCAGAAAAAAATGCCAAAGCAACAGTGTACTGGTGCCATCTGGCTACTTCTCCTCCCTCCGATGGCTCCCTGCCATATTCCGGACCAGGATATTGGAAGAACCAGACACAGGCCACATCCAAAAAAAATCCTCACACGTTTTATACTGGGCCCAGTGGATGCTGAAAGAGGTTTCTGGGAGTCAGTATTATATAAATGTCACACAGTGTGAACATGCCTGAAACAGCTAATAGTTGAGTACCAAATCTGACTACACTAAAGGCACAATGGGACTTTAAAGAAGTAAAAGCAACTCCACGCTCAAGAGACTACAGGTTAACAGAGTGCAGTGTATAGGAACATGCTGGATTTTCTTCTCTGTGGCTACTTTTCACTACAAACTTCCCTTTCAGATGCAAAATGGGAATGTTGCCTTGAAGAAGACAAGACTTGGGGTCAGTTTGTCAGGAATTAATCTTTACCTAAGCTGAAGAAAACCAGGTTGTGATTATCAGACAGTTGTATTTATTTTGCTTGATATAAATGTAATCTAGGGATTGAAAGCAAAACACTACATATTCAGAAGATAATTCACAGTTTTAGATATCAACTGAAAATCAAAATATGCACCATTTGCAGTCAGCAACATTCGCAAACCACATGTATGGGGCATGTACAGCTGGTGTAGAATTTAATTTGAATGCTATTTATGTGCTATGCATGCTGCATATAAAGCAGACTGTCAACTGTTCACTTCCAAAAAAGGAAATAAAAGATACAAAAAGTAAACCTGCAAATTCCAGAAACCTCAAGATTTCAAAACAAGAACAGTGGTCAGAATAAGATTTAAATTTGTTTTTAAGTTCGCAGGCTTTTGCCAGTTTAACAGAACCTTTTACTCTTTTGGTGTATTTCTCTAAAGTGTACTGCATTTTGTAATTGTTTATGTGTGGTTATAAAATTCATATCATTCTGAGGCACAGGAATGACCCCGATTCAGTGAATATATATTCCTTGGATTTTTTCAGCTTCTAGTATTTTAATACAAATAATTTATACCTTAAATAATTTTAGTGCTTTTAAAAAGTGTGAGACTGGTAGATTTTTGAGGAAGAAATGTTTATTCATACAACATATACAAAAAAGGCTTTTGCATGCAAGTATCCTGACGCTGCCCTAATAAATAAGCAAAACAGAGTACTATCAATTGGAGACTTGCAACTTTTACTTCATGTTCATTTGATCTGAATTAACAGTACAGAAAACTGTGCCCCACTATTTCACAAGCTGGCTTAGAACAACCTAAGAAGAGCTTATGCAATTCATTAAAAAACAAACAAACAAACCCACTAATTTTGTTTTCCTCCAGTTTCATTTCCTTTTGTCTTCTCTACAAATACGAATGAAATTTAGCCCTATGCAGAGCCAATAGCATGGTCACCAATGCAGAAGGCAAGAAAATACATCAAAAGGCCTCTATTGGAAGATCTCATTTAAAGACTATACAGAGCTTAATAATAATACAGAACTGTGCAAAAATAATTTTTACTAGTGTCAGATGTGCTGCAGTAAATAAAATAAATCATGGCCATTTCATGACCCTGAAAGCAAATGGAATAGTTTAGATTTCATCTACATCTCTGTCCAAAATGAGGTGGCCCATCTGCACTGCCTATTGAGAGTCATTGCTACCTGCCAAGAGATGCTAGACATTCACTGCAAGAAATGACGTGTCCCATGTAGTGACCTCTAAGTGAGAAGAATGAAGGATCCTTTTTTTATTTAAAACATCATAGATGGCAGAGTGGATCTTTTTTTGTCCCTCATTTGCAAAAGGAATTTTGTCATTAGTCTTAAGTGGGTTTTAAAGAATTTCTACTTTGGTATAAACAAAAATATAGTATGGGCTTGTAGCCTGAAAACTAAAATTACTTCCTTAAGCAATTGCTGAATCCTGGTCTTTCTTTCCTGCAAAATATTCTAAGTGTACATTGATTTGATAAACCTCTGTAGGAGTTCACACACATTGGGGAAGATGAGTAGCAGAGCAAAGACTGCTCTTCAGGAGAGCAAACTTCAGTTTATTCAGGCATCTTTCAAGCAGGACGGATCCCATGGGAGGCAGTTCTGAATGGTAAAGTAGCTCACAAAAGCTAGCGGGTCTTTAAGGACAGCATCCTCTGAGAACAACGCTCCATGCCAATTCTTTGGGGGGGGCGGGAGGGAATAAAAAAAAAGAAAATAGAAAAGAAAAGAAATAGATCTATTAGGATAAAGGCTTGGCTAAACAGGGCACATATGACAGAGCTCCAAAGCAAAAGAATAGTATATGGGAGGTGGAATCTAAGACAGACTACAAAGAAGAAATGTATAAATGTTGCCTGGACATGTAGGGATGATATTAGGAAAGCGAAAGCTCCCCTAAAGGTGGCCCTCCCAAGGGATGTCAAAGAAACAAGATCTACTATTGTGTAAGTGGCAGTAAAAGGCTGAACAAGGAAAATGTGAGTCCATTTCTGAACAAAGCAGGTGATCTTGTATCAGTGGGCACACAGAAGAGGTTGTTTCAGCCTTCTTCAACAAAGAAAGTCTTCCAAGCCTCTTTGCCTATAAGTCTGAGAAGGAGAACTATAAGCAGTGGTTGAGGATTCAGTCAGGGATTGTTTATAACTACTTGACACATACAAACCCAAGAGACTGATCAAGCTGCCTCCAAGAATGTTGAGAGATCTGGTCAAAATCCTTGCAAGGTGACTATCATTTTTTCTAAAGTTGTGGCAACTGAAAGAGATCCATGATTTCTGGAGAGACAAGTGTTGCATTCATCTTCGGAAAAAGCCAAAATGGTCATCCAGGAAACTACAGGCTGGTCAACTGCACTTTCATTCTTGACAAAATTGTTGAACAAGTCATCTTGGAATACATCTCTGGGCACATGAAGAAATGTTTAGGAACAGCCAGCATGGATTTACTGTTATGCCCAAGAGACATGATCATCTTCTACAATGAAATGACTGGTGTGATGATCAGTATGAGAGCAGTGGATGTCATTTATCTCTATTTTAGCAAGGCTTTTGAAACTGCCTCCTACAATATTCCAATATCCAAGTTAGGATGTTTTGGTCTGGACAGGAGACAAGTATATGCATGAAAAGATGGTCAATAGTTAGGCTGGTTAATTGATTGAACTCTACCTGGGGGCTCATTAAAAATCAAATACTGCAGGATCTGTACAAAATCTGTCCTGTTTAACAACTTTACGAATGACCAGGAGGAAGTAACATAATGCACTCTCATCTTGTTTGCAGATGCTACTAAACTGGTGCATGTCCATATGCCTGAGACCAATGCCAGCTATCAAAGGGACCTAGACAGGCTGGAGGAATAGGCCAACAAGAACTTTATGCAATTTAATAAGGACAGGTGCCAAACTCTGCACCTGGGAAGGAAGATCCTACTGCAGGGATATAGGCTGGAGACACATTGGCTGGGGAGCAGTTCTGCTGGAAAGGACACTGGGATTTTGGTAGGTAGCGAGCTGATCATGAACCTGGCAGACAAAAGAGCCAACAACATCCAGAGAACTGTATCAACAGCAGCAAGGTTAATACATCAAGGGGAGCAATTATCCTCCTTTGCCCAGCATTTCATTGATCAAATTGAGTGAATCCACTAGAAGGCCAGAAACATGGTCAGCAGCTGGAGCAATTGTCCTCTGAAGAGAAGTCAAGGGACCTGTGCTTGTTCAACATGGAGAAAAGGACATTTCATAGCAGCTTTTCAATACCTACAAGGAAGTTCTCATGAAGAAGGATCCAGCTCTTTACATGTGTGTGTGTGTGTGACTTCAGAACTTGAGCAGGAGCTTGGACTGCAAACATGAGTTATTCTGTCATTCTGTGGTTATGTTTTACCATCAACATTGATTTAAGATATATCCATTATTATTTAATTTTAACGTGTATTCCTGTACGGATAAATTAGTCATGCAGGGTAGACAGAAAACTTGACAATCCTTTGAATTTGTTTCTCATAATTTCTTTTCACAGACTCTTCTTCGTAAAATACAGAGGGCCTCCTTTTCACTTCTCTTTGGCTAGAAGTATACCCCTTTTTCACAATAGCCTTCATAAGCTGGGCTTTAAATGTTTATACACAGGCTGGCTGATGTCCCTCCAGATTGTGCTGAGCAAATGTGAGATTGTCTCAGCACACAAATGGAGCACTTGAAATCTTTTAAAGCTTCACAGGTTTAGGGTTGCAGAGGGATCACTGAACAAACACAAAGCACATGTTTCTCTCTGTTGTGCATTGTTTCTCACCTTCCTCACTCATAAATTTTAAGTCCTTGGAATAATAACCAAAGAAGCATAGCAGGAATAGTAAGAGAATTCACACAGTACACAGGATTAGGGAGACCCTATCTGGATGGCTGCACTCAGCACTGAGATCTACCCTAGGAAAAGGATACTGATTAGGACATAGATTGAAAAAGGTCCAAAAAATAGTTATAACTCATTGTCTGGGAAACATGCCTTACAATGAGAAAATAACACAGCTCAATATGGTTTCTCTAAGAAGATAGTAGAGCTCTACAAGCCAGGGAAAGATCTCTGTTCATAAAAAATGTGTTCTGTCAAGTAGATAGAAATGTAACAAACAGGAAGAGTTAGCAGTTTGTGTACAGTTAGAGAGCTATGACCTCTGGGAACATGAAGACATGGTGGGATGGGTCACAAGGTCAGAGACCTGTGAAGGAGTGATACAGGATCTTTGGGTGGGAGATCCCAGGAAGACAGAGAGAAGGAGTTACTCTTTAAATGAAAGTACCTCTGAAGTGCGTGGAGCTTAGCCTTGGGACAGATCAGAGCTTGTTGGGAGCTTATGGGTCAAGATTAGCAGGCAGAACAACGTGGGTGCCCCAGGGCACTTGGTGATGGAGGACATAAAGAAGGGTGAGGTACTCAGTACTGCCTTTGGCTCAGTCTTTATCAGTAAGACTTCAGGAAACCCAGGTCCATTCTGCAAGAGTGAAAACTCAGAGCAAGAAATACTCACCCTTGACGGAGCAAGAACAGGTTAGGGAACACTTAGACAAATTAAACATACACAATGAGTCCTTGAAGAACTGGCTGATTTCATCACAAGATGTCATACTATACCTCTTCATTATCTTCCCAATGACTTGGCAGTTGGGTGAAATTCCCAAAGAACGGAAGAGAGCGTCATTCTTGTCTTCAAGAAGGGCAAGAACAAAGAGCTGAAGAACTACAGGCTGGTTAACCTCACCTCAGTCACTGACTGAGAAGGTGATGATTAAAATCTGCCTGGAAACCAAGAAGAAAGTAATTGGACTAGTAAGCATAGATTTATGAAGGCAAAATCATGTTTAACCAGTGTTAATTTTTTCTACAATGAGATGGCTACCTTGGTGGATGAGGGGAGAGAAATCAATGTTGTTTACCTTGACTTAAGTAAAGCTTTTGACACTGTCTCACTCTCATCATCATAGACAAGGTGACAGAGTAAAACTTGGATATGTGGAAAGTGAGATGGATTGGAAAATGACTGAACAACTCAGCCTAGAGAATTGTAATCAGCAGCATAAATTTCATTTGTGGTCAAATAATTAGTGGTGTACCAGAGGGTAGACCACACTGATGCCAATACTGTTTAGCCTCATTACTGACCTGAACACTGGGACGGACTGCACTCAGCAAGTTCACAGATGGTACAAAACTCATACACTACAGTGCTACCATTCAGAGGGACCTGGAGAACTGGGCAGAGAGAAACTGCTCAAAGTTCAACAAGGAGAAATGTAAATTCTTGTACCTAGGGAGGAAGAACCTCAGGCACCAGTACAAGCTGGAGACAACCATGAGGAAAGCAGCTCTGCAGAGAAGGATCTTGGAGGCCGTGGACAGCAAGCTAATTAAAAGCCACCAGTACAGCAAAAAAAAAGCCAACACGATCCTGGACTGCATTAGGAAGAGCATTGCCAGTGGGTTGAGGGGCAGATGATCTTTCTTCTCCACTGAGCACTGGTGAGGCACATGTGGCAATGTGTCCAGATCTGGGCTCCCCAGTGCAGGGCCATAAAAATGATTAAGGATGTACAGCATTAGAGCATCTCTTGTATGAGGAAAGTCTGAAAGAGCTCAGCCTCAAGAAGGAAAGGCTCAGGGGGATCTTATCAATATGTGGCAAAAATCTTATGGAAAAAAACAAAGAAGAGGGAGACAGACTCCTCTCAGCAGTAGCCACAGAGAGGGTAGGGATCAACGGTCATAAACAAAAAACAGGAAATTCAATCTGAACACAAAAAAATCCCATACATTTCTTTTGCTCTGAGACTGATTGAACACTGAAATAGCTTGTTCAGAGAGGATGTGAAGTCTCCATCTGGGATGCTGTTCAGAAGGCAACCAGAAATGGTTCCAGGCAACCTCCTATAACAGATCCTGCTTGAACAGGATGTTTATACTCAATGATCTTCAAGGGTCCCTTCCAACCTCAGCTGTTCTCTGATTTGCAAGTTCCAATAGCTCTCAACAGACACTTAATACACTGTGTTTAGAATGTGTAAAATGTTAGCAGTGAGGGTAATTGGAGTGATGAAATTTTTCAGTTACTCTGTGTAACACTCCAGCCCCAGAGCTGTGGGCACGTGGGCTAAGCTAGAAGTTTTGCTTTAAAAAAAAATAATAATATATATGTGTATATACGTATACACATACAGTTCTTTAATACCTTGAGAGAACATCAAGAGGATAAGCCACAAACTTTGTCCTAAGGGGTTTCTTTATCAGTTTAGGGTAGAAAATAAGGGAACTTGGCAAAGGTTCAAAAATAGCACTACACAATCTAGACAAAATGTTCCACCACAATACCAACTCAGCACAAATTAATCAACAACACCCAAGTCAATATTCAGTCAATTCACAACACTTCAGTCAAATCCAATCCCTCCAGCTCCAAGCCACGCAAAGCATCAAAAAAGGAGTAAAGAAAAAGAAGCACAAGGAGCAAGAAGAGAGAGAAGGGGAAAGAGGGAGAGATAGCTACAACTGAGACTTTGTGGAAGACTAGCTCTCACACATCCAGATGGCAGGGCCGTGTCACGTGCCACACCTGTGTCTCTGGTTTTATCTGCTCTAGTCTCTACAGCCAAACCCCCCAAGTGGGGCCTCTGACCTCCTGGCCACTCTGGGGTTCCAGATCAGGGTGAGCGGCCGTGTTCTCACTGTCCCTGCCAATCCAAGCTGGGTCAGGGGGTCCAGGAGCTGTGGAGTGTTATAGTTTTCCCAGGCTATTTGTGACTGGCAGCTGCTCCAGGGCTTCCCCATGTGGGCTTCAGGGCCCTGCCATGAGGAGGATAATGCCACTCCACCTCCGTGAGGTTCGACCCATCCCTGCCCCCCCACACACACATGCACCCCCAACAGGGTAGTTCTTATCCAATAATAACTGATCTGATGTCTAACACTGGCACCTTCTCATAACCTGAAGCCTCTGCATCAAGTGAAAATGTGATCTTGAAAAAGTTGCTCCAGATCACACAGGAATTAGATGTTACTTCTAACAAGTACAGAAAAAGAAAACTGCAGTCTAAGTTAGTGTACAACTTCAGTAATCAATGTCAGGCTACTTCTCTTTGCTTCTTGCACTGAATGTGCTCTAGAATCCTCATAGACCAAAAAAATTAAATTATGATAATGGTGTTTTCTGCTTTTAAAAATCTGGTAGTAGCTGAACACCAGTTCTCTGGTCTGCAGTGCATATTTAAATGTAACTTCTAGCATATTTGAAGTGCACATACAAATCTTTGGAGATAATGACAGGTGCATTTAAATGAACATGAATTCCCTGACAAAATGTAGATGAGGATTATGTTGCAAGACATTTTGTGTACAAGAATTTCAGAAGAGTTGACAAGGAAGCTTACTATATTCTGTGGTATGTAAAATACTGGAAAAGTTCAAGATTACTAAAATTAAGGTAATATCATGCCCACATCATCTTAAACAAAATTACTGATTTGATTTTAACTCTGTCAGCTTGACAAAGAAAGAGGACTGGTTTTATTAAGGAGAAAGAAATGGCCAATGAGCTGCACACTGTTCCAGGTACAATTATGGGTCTACTGAAACCTTTGGATACATAAACAGGGAATATCAAGTAGGAGAGCAGAGCCCAGTTTTCAAGATCATCATTCAAACAGCCAGTCAACCACCTGAATGAGTGCAGTTGGAACATGGTGTCCAGTTCTGCTGTCCACTCCTCAGGAAGGCAGGTAACAATATAGAAAGACTTCAGAAATTAACCAGAAGAGTCCCTGAGGAGTCTCTTATTATGATAAACTGAAGGGTTTAACAAGTGTGAAGTTGACAGCTTAGTTACATAAGAGTGATCTTCAGTCTAGCCAAGGGAGTTACAACAATGCCATGCCAGGGAGTTGAAACCAGACAGATTCAAACCAGGAGAAAGTTACATGTTTTAAACTGTGAGAACAGCTATCACTGAAGTAATTTCTCTAAGGTCATGCTGCATTAACATAGAAAATCGAAACATTAAGATTTTCATTTCCACAGACATGATCTAGTTTAAACAAATTAATTCAGTGCAGTCTTATGCATTGCACAGGAGATCCAATTAGATGCTTACAGTGGTTCCTTTGGGCTTTTTAACTGTAATATGTACTTTGTGACTCTTCTGCCCTCCCCAAGACTGTCATGAACATGTAAATACTGCTCACACAAGTGCACATGCCTGCCACAGTTACAGGAGAATGAATTGCACGCTCCCTCCATGGCACCGTAACCCACATGTTTTATGCTTCAGCGTTTGACTTTGGCCCAAAGAAAGAGAGAACAGCTGTTGTTTAGACTCATTAAGAGCCAAGGAACCCAACAGAGGTCTGTTCCATGCACTGCCTGTGCATGAGTGGATCGGTGCGGCACTGCAGGAGCACAACCTAACAGTTGTTTCCAAAAGGCATGTGCCAGCACCATCTACAGCACGCCTCCCCACACCTTTGCTTGGGAGGCACACACCATCACCATCTTCATCATTCTCCTGTGGTTAACACAGCAAAGACCTTTGAATACTTGCAAACGAACTATTAACTTAATTAACAGAATTGATGCTGAATTAAAGTTGCATATTTGTCATTTGGAGCTCTGGGTCTACCCTGACACAGCCTTTTCCTGACTGTGCTGTATTTTGGGACTCGGTCAACTCTACCTGCTGCTTGTTGCCTGAAAATGTCTTGTGCAAAACAATTGACTTAATGCCTCTTGTCTGCTCTCGTCTTGGCAGAGCAGGTGTCCATCTGGATTTACAACCCCTATGACCACCAGGCTACCTCTCATGACACAATCGATATCCTCACATATAAACAGACAGTTTTTATCAAGTGGTGGCAGCTTCTAGGGCATTCTGGTTTTGCCTTATCTCTCGCTTTTATTTTTGCAAGTATCAATTTCTCTCAGTTTAAAATAGACTTTTTTTTTGTGCTGTTCTTGTAAGCAGAACCTAAGGTCATATTAATCCTGTTACACTGGCACTGTTCTGTAATAGAAGTACTAAATAGCCAGAAGTTGACTCAGTAGCCCTTTCTTGTTCAATAGGTGTGTTATATTTGACTGATAATTTCCAACAAATGGACTGAAGAAAATAGGAACTAAAAAGTGCTCATCTAAGTCTGCACTCACTGGAAAGTGCTAAACCCATATCCACACAGCTGAGACTGTGACTCTAAACTGTGCCTGCTGTTCCAGAAAAACTGGCAAAAATTACCTGAAATACCAAAATCTCCTGTTTAGTTGTAGCAAGGCTGTCTCAGAGATGTAAGAACAGGAAGGGCAGTTTCTCAAACACTTCACTGAATAATCTATGTCAAGTTTGATCCAAAGGGGTAAATCTGCACAAGCTGTGTCACCTGTGGCAATAGTCTTTATGTTCTTTCACTTTAATTGATCTGTATGTTTTGTATAAATTCCCCAGCTGTTCAAACATTCACAATTTCTTTCCAGCCATTAATACATCCTGTACACATTTCTCTTGAGTTTTCCAGTTCCAAGATTATTTCTTCTGTTTGTTTGGGTTTTTTTAAATTTTATTTTTGTTAAACCTTCTTCTGTAACTGCTTAAGAACCACAATATGGGCTGAAATAAAATTCTGTGAAATTGTGAATTTAATATTGTGGAAAAAAATCCTGCCTGTCCTGGTCCCTAACTTCAACTGACAATATTTTATGTAAATAAGCTGTTCTGTCTACCCTGTGTAAATATCCTTCCTTTTCATTTCCAGGGTTTCATTCCAGTAGCAGTTCTGGTGGCTGTTGTCCATCTTTCATTTAAAATTGGATTGATTTCTGTTTTCCTCACAACATAGTTTAAACATGATCTAGCACTAGACTTTGTTACACTTCATTTCTATTAAATACCAAACCTCAATTGGGTTTGTATTCAAACTGCAGCATCACTGATTTGGAGCTGAAAGAAAAATTTCTATAATCCCAAAGCAGAAGCTGGCAGATCCTCCTTAGTGATGGCAGTAAGTGATGTATGATCAGTCTCTGACTGGAAAGGTGGAAAAAAACCCTCTAAGGGCTGAAACCAATGACATTGAGTCTGTTTTTGTCCCTAAATTTGATGACCCTCTATACTGTCTGGTTTGGCCAATTCAGTACAACAAACTTTCCTTCATCATTTAACATCCTTGGGAAATTGTGCAACCCTCACATGTCACGAAATGATCCCAGTGATGAAGGTTCAAGATTTTGGGCTGTATCTGCACTCCTCAGTAAAGGGACTGGGGAGCCCTAGCCCTCAAGATAAAGTGGTACAGACTGATGGATACCCACATTGCTGAGGCCAGACCTCTCTTCAACAGACTGGCTTCACTCAGAGCCCAGAGCATTTGGCCTCTGTCTACCCAAGCCCCTGGTAGCCCTAAGATGTCATTGTTAGTTTGTGTTTCTTTTCCCAGTTTACAATATCTAAAATAATATGAGACATGTGGTATAGGCAACACACACAGCATGTGCACCATCACACCAAGAAAAAACAGAGCATGCTGACAGGTTTGGCATCTGGAAAGAGAAAGCCTTCCAGGATGAGCTAAGAGGACTATCTATCATGAAGAAGCCAAACCTGTTTGCAGGCCATATTGTCCTTTGGGCATGAAGTGGAATGAAACTTCTTTCAGACTCTTAGAATCACAGATTAGTTTGGATCAAAAGAGTCTTTTAAAGATCTTCTAGTCCAACCTCTCCTGACACAGACAGAGACATCTTTCACTACATCACATTACTCAAAAGCTCATTGAACATGGCCTTGAACACTTCCAGAGGCATCTGGACAACTATTCTGGGCAATCTGTTTCAGTGTCCCATCACGCTCTCCACAAAAATTTCTTCCTTATGTGTAATCAAAACCTACCCTCTTTCCCTTTAAAACCTTTGTCCCCTGTCCTGTCACTAGAGGCCTTACTAAAACATGTCCCTTCATCTTTCTTATAAGCCCTCAATAACTACTTAAAGCTTGCAATAGCATCTCCTCAGAGCTGCCTTCTCTCCAGGCTGAACAACCCCAGTTTTCTCAGCTGACTTCATAGGAGAGGTGCTCCAACCCTCTGATCATTCTTGTGGCCCTTCTCTGGACTCACTCCAGGAGGTCCATGTACTTCATGTGCTGAGGACCCCAGAGCTGGACACAGTACTCTGTGTGGGGTCTCATGAGGACAGAGTAGAGAGGGGGAATCACCTCCCTTGACCTGCTGGCCACACTTCTTGTGATGCAGCGTGGGAAATAGTTGACTTTCTGGGCTGCAAGTGCTTTTTTGGGTCATGTCCAGCTTTTAATCCACCAGGATCCCCAAAAGTCCTCCTCCACAGGGCTGCTTTCAATCCCTTCAATCCCTAGTCTGCACTGATATTACAAAATTGCCCCGACCCAGGTACAGAACCCTGCACTTGGCTTTGTTGAATTTCATAAGGTTCATGTGGGCCCACACTTCAAGCCCATCTCTTCACAAACTGTTTTGGAAGTGGCTGGCTGGAATGGCTGAAAGCAGAGGCAGGGTGTGTATTAGCAATACCGTGTGCACAGCCCAGGCTCACTGTCTGACTTTTATTTGCGTTTTCCTAGAAGTGTGGTCTACCTGCTGGATCTCTAGTGAACATATCTCTTACTTTTACCTCTTACTGTATTAATAGCTTTCCCCCACAAAACAAATGGGAAAAAAAAAAAGGCACTTCATTTTTACAGTAATGTTAGGTCTTTTATGTGAAAGCTCTTCAGGTCCTGTGATCTATCATTTTCAAATCTTCTTTGAGAATGATGTAGTACGTGCCCCCCAGGCTGACTGCAGCTACTAGGATTTCCCATCTGGCCCACCATCTTTCCTGTAGCAGACGGAGACCAGATGTTCAAGGAATTAAATTCACTGGGACAGCTGAACTCCATCATGAGAGTCTTCAGAGCCCAGCCGAGAGAGAAGCACACCATCACTGTGCCCACCAGAGCTGGGGTGAGGACAGGAGGGCTGATAGCATTGTTTCTGCCCCTGCCCAGGTTTGTTTGTCAGCGTCCAGTTTAAAATGTCCAATGTCCTCCTTGCTTTCTGATTGAACTTCTGGGCACACAAGCAAGTTATCATGAGACAGAGCACAAGCCACAATAACTCCTTGAGTACCCACTGGTCCCAGTTGAAGCTCCTGATCACACAGTGCTTATGAAGTTGTTTCAGTTGAAAAGAAACTAAGATGTCTTTCAAGGAAAGTGAGGAACCCTTCCAGACTAGGAAGGGGGCCTCTTCCAAAAAACCACCACAGCCTTTGAAATTAGAAGACTTTAATCAGAAAATATATAGTAAAATGATAACTGTTCTTTACTATAAATATATATATATGTATAACCAAAACCAAAACAGAACAAACAGCAACACCATAACCAAAACTTTCAAACAAATCAAGTCCTGTCTCTGCCCCTTCAGTGCAGTTATATTCGCAGAGAGCAGGAGGTGATGCCATGCCTCAGGACACAGTGGCTGCGATGGCTCATGGGCTCTGGTAAGATAAAGACTGGGGCAGGGAGAGGTGCTGGCTCTGAAACTCATGTAGGAATGGCAGCTGGGACCCAAACAGCAGGAGGAGAGAAGTGTGGCAAACACCAGGAAACTTCTCCCACCTGCCCCCAACCCTTTCAGCAGCCGTCACGTTAGAGTGCAAAGCTATCAGCCACCCCTATGTTTAGGCTTTAGACAGCTAGCTGGCTCTGGGAGCAGATAGTGGGGGGCTAGGCCCCAACAAGCCATCCTGTCCCGGCCTCCAACTCCCAAACCATGGTGCTGGTAAGGAACAGGAAAAAAAAATGAAAGATTTTGAAACTGTAACAGGAGTTATCTAGCAAACCCACATTTAGTATAGGATGAGAGTCTGTAGCTACAGCATGTAAATACAGAACTGAAAAGATTCAAATGCTTAAATAGTCTTTTCCTACAACTTACTTTACTTTACAGTTTTTGCCTTCTGCTAGGGAGTCAACCATTTAGAGCATTAGGATTTTTGTGGCTGCTATTGTTGCTGCTGTTCTTGTCAAAATATCTTCAAGCTCAATGTCCACTCCTCTTCTGCCCAGTTTGTGGAGTGGTCTGACTTAACTCCAAAGAAAGGGTCCTAGACATCAGACTCCTCTCTCTGCTAACTAAAAGCCAGTAACAAATTTAAGTGCTTCAAAAGCAAACCCTGACATTTATAATGTTTGCTGCTGTCTGCCTTCCTGTCTCCTGCCACCCACTGTCTGCAAACACAGAGTTTAAAGTTCTGCAGCTGCCTTAGGAAGAGTTTCAGCTCTGCTGGAGATTTTAACCAGTTTTCTGTCTGACTCAAGGTTCTAGATTTGCCAAGGCTGCTGTATCCCTTGTCATAACCACGTTGCAGGGGGCAGGCAGAGCTCTGTTCCTCTCAGGGCTTAGGTCCAATTGCTACTTGTACCATGAACTGGGAACCACTGTGCAGGACAGCCACAGGCTCCTACAGGCTTGTGCCAAAGCCTCTAGATAAACATTCTCTTTGAGAAGAGGCATGGATTTTGGGTGGAGTACTTTCTGTACAGACAGAAGGGCAGGGAAAAACAGGTTAAAGGGCTCAGAAATATATAGAAGTAAAGGATGAAGCAGGTTCAATGTGTGTCTAATGGCCATTTCCAAACAAACCCTATCTGGGATGAATCTCTCAATGAGTAAATCCAGGAAATGCAAGGCACAGTTTCTTGGACTCACAGAGCAAAGTGTAGTTATCCCTCCTTGCTGAAGGCCCTTGGATGAGGACGTTGCACGTGGGCATCTGAGGAAAAGATCCTGCCTTGGTCCATCCAATTCAATAATGGACAGATCACAAATTCAATAAAAAACACTTTATATGAAGGAAATGTTGCCAGAGCATTCATTAGGTGAATGGCATTGAGACTAGCAAAGTTTACTAGAAAGGCTGAGAAAATGTACTTTTTTAAGGGTAAAAATAAAGTGGCTTAGGGTACGATTCTGATGTGGTTCCCTCAGTGCCATTTACACATCCCACAGCCTTACTCTGGGATTGCACCAGTGCCATCAAGTTCAGCCGCTGGCACCAGCTGAACAAGCACTGTTTGTGCCAGTTTCCTGGTGGGAGTGATTGATTAGAGCTGGTTGAGCTTGCTCTGTCCAGAGCAGGTGTGGAGCAAATTTGCCCTGACTCAGTCAATTAGCTTTATCAGAGAATCAGAATCAACAGTGTGAATACAATAACAATGTGTTGCAGGGTCCATGCTTCTTACTGTGCCTGGTCTCATGCTGATGGCATGATTCTGAATTTATTGTCAAAAATGGTGCCCAAGTCTCATGGCGTGTGAGCACTTGGTTACAGATTCTTCCCATGCATGACCTTCTGCGATACACTTGGAAATACCTGCATAATTTCCTATGGCCACAGTTAAGAGAAGGAGGCAGGGGAAATCCCACACCCTGTTTGGTAATCTTAAATATGTGTCTCAGGGAAGCTTTGATGGTTCAAGCATGCATCTCTCCAAGTCTGATGGCCAGTCAAACTGGTACAAGATTGACCTCAGTGAACTCACCTTTCAGAAAAACTGCATGCCATTCTTCATAAAGCTCTTTAATTCAGGGTTATTGACAAAAAGTAGGGAATCAACCACTACATTAAACAGGGTTTCCTGTGTTAACATGGTCTGATGTTATATGTAGGTGTGTATGGGGCCAAGGATGTGAAAAGGCTGCCTATGCCCTTTCCCTGATAGTGCCTCACAAGTTCCCAGATGTAATCTTACATGTTTTGTAGATCAGATACACCTAGCCTTGCCTCCAGCCTCACCATTTGTTTTCATGCCCATTTAAACTCAAATAAATTTAACCATTGTCCAAGCAGTTCCCCAGTGAGAGAAATGGAACAATAATGAAGTAAATCAGTTTGAAATATGTTCAGATCTCCATGCAAACTTGCCTTTTCAGAGATGACTGTCACCTTGGTGGATTCAGCCTGCAGGTGTATGGAACCCCTTGCCTTCAGGAGTCCTCTCCTGGAATAATCAAATTATTCTGCAAAGGAAACATCAGTAAGTCTCTGTGACAGCCTAAGACAGAGCTAAGGATGCTAAAAGCTTTTGTCAGCCCTCAAGCATTCGCTGGTCACTCAGTCTTACCCTCAGAAAGGAAGTTGTGTGTAAGCTTTGTGGTACCTGGACTGTTCTTGGCAACTGAGGCTGTGTTGCAAAATACTGTGAAGGCCAAAGTTCCACACAAAATTGAATTGCATGAGTTTTTTCTCCATGGATAGCATTTGGCCTCTGTTCTTACGCAACCATGGTTTCTGGCTGATCTCTGGCAGTGGGTGTACTAATCCTGGGTTTGAGCAAAGGACTGAGCAACACCAAGTGCTGTAGGAACCTTGAGATGTCAGAGCTCAGCAGCTGGACCTCTCAGGAGTTCAGAGGGGTCTGTACCTCACCTGATGATGCCTCCTTGCTTTTTATTCCCTTGTCCTTGAGGTTGCAGTGAGGTAGAGTCCTTTAACTTGAACCAGCAGGACTCTGCCCGTACAGTCAATGAAGCATTGGGACCAGAGCTGGCAACATCCTCCTCTCTGGACCAAAAAGCAAGTTCAAATCCCATTGCAATGGTTTGGCTCAAAGATATTGCGAGAGAGTGTCACAGTACTAATCAGAGCTAGGCACTTTTACAAGGAGCTTTCTCTTGGTCATGATAATTGCTGTCATTAAACAGTTCTGTCACTTTTAAAATGAAGCAAATCTATATGTATATGAAGCAAACAAGCAAGACAGAAAGCAAGAGTAAGCAAACAAGAGAAATGAAAATAGGCAATAAAGAAAAAGAGAGCAAGAGAGAAAGGAAGCCAGAGATACAGAGAAAGAGAGGAAAGAGCAAGAAAAAAAAGAGAAAGAGCAAGGAAAGAGGAAGGAAAGGGGAAGGAAAGGGGAAAGAAAGGGGAAGGAAAGAGAAAGGGAAGAAAGGGAAGGAGGGAAGAAAGAAAGAAAGAAAGAAAGAAAGAAAGAAAGAAAGAAAGAAAGAAGGGCAAGCTACCCTACTTCCCCTTTTTTATTACGTGCTATTTCCCCAGAGCCACTCTGTACAGTCAGTAGTGTATTGTGCTCCAGTGAAGGCAAATAGAAATAATAACCAGGAGAAAAAATGTGATCTAAAAATGGGAAAAGTACTCCTACCTTGTATTATGTGCAATTCCAGGCACTGTAACAGTGAAACATGAGTTGATATCTCTGTTTCTGTGAACACGCTATGTTTTAGAGGATGTTACTCTCAGAGCTTCTAAACTTTGTGACATAAACAGCAAAACTAATTCTGAAAAAAGCACCTACCACACCTGATTACCATAACCAGGAGCACACACGCTTAAATCAAAAGTCAGCTGAGTTGGAAAAGGTTTAAGTTTTTTCAATAAATTACTTTTATAATGACTATAAAAGTTATATAGTACACAGAGACTTGCTAGAGGTAGATACTTTACTGTACTTGAATTGCTGGGAATACTTCCTGAGACATAAAGCTGACAATCAGACATCTGAGTGTGTTTGAAAAACATCATCTACCGAAAGATTAAAGTATGAATTTAGCAAAGTCATCCAGGAAGGAAATTCTTTGTTCTTTCTTGTTACTTATCATGACAACTGAAAGGATATAATGGGAAATAAGCTTACACTTTACTTCAAAAATAGTTGAAACATAGGAATTGCTTGAGAACAAAATTATTTTTCACTGTTATATATATGGATTTTTACTCTTCCTGAACTGTATTTCAACACAATTTTTTATTTTATGCCTGTGATAAGTTATTAAACATATAAAATTGCCTTATTTATAGCATATAACAGCATTGCAAATGATAGTGCCTCCATTTTTCAATGTAGCAACTACTTAGATTTGTATAGATTCCAAATGATCTTTTAATTATGAGGGGAAGAAGGGAATTGCTAGGAATGAAAGAAATTTGTTATTCTACAAAGAAGGAAGCAAAAGGAACAATGACTCTAAATTAACAAAAGTACTAAATGGCAATTTTTGTGAAAAATAAAGTGCAATTAGTAAAAACAACCTTGTAGTTAGGATAGCTGAGAGAAGGTCAGAAGGAAGGTTGAGGGAGAGAAAATGAAAGATGTGAAACTGAGCATATACCTGTGATGTGCAGCATGGGGAAGAAAGGGAATTAAGTAATGAACTTACCCATAACATTGACAAATATTTTAAAGTGTTCTTAGAGAATTAGTGAGCTCTAAGGTATCTGAGAAGAAAGGGGAGCATGTTACTGGTCTTTAAAGATTGCAGGGGAAGAGGAAGAGAAAGAGTGATCCTGTCATCTACCATCTGGTAAACCTAACTTCAGTCTGCAGTAATATATTGGAAAAAATATTAAAAGGTAAAAATCTTAAGCACTTAGGGGAGAATGGATCCACAATCAATAAACAGCATGGATTTATAAGGAATGGAAGGAAGGCATGCAAAAGTATTTTTTTTTTTCCTATAATTGCAAAGTGGTGACTGAAGGGAATACAGTAGGTATAATATACAGGCCTACTAACATATAGATTTGTATGTACGGGCTTCAGTAAATTAAATAGGATCTAGCAGTATGACCAAAAAAAAAATCCAATGCAATTTTTGGGCTTCTAACACAGAGGCATCGTGTCATGTACCTGGGAAGTGATAGATGTCTCTCTGAGTATACAATACTGATGAGATAGCACCTCGACTACTGCTTTCAGATTTAAGTACTTTCAGTACCAATAAAAGTAAACTGGATGGAGTTCAAGAAGCATGGAGGGAAAAGGAAATGCCCATAGAAACTGTTTGGCAATGAAATATTAACTGCAAATAGACAACTATAGCCGGGCCAAAAAAGGGTGGGAAGAATAAGCTCAGTGCCACGTTCCTTACAGTGAGCATTTCCAGTACAAGCAAAATAGGATCAGAAATGAAAAATGGACAGGGAGTAAATATTAACTGTACGTGGCCAGAGCTCTGGCTCTGCTCCTTCTGAGACCCATCCAGACATTTCTCGGGATGTGTTTGAAAGGAGTGAAAAGAATGAGGACTTACTCTGAGAGCTGCAAACAAGAAGGGAACACTCAGAGCTATGTGAAGAAGAATTCAGGCTGAAGGAGATAAATAAGCATAACCAGCAGCAATGTCAATCCAGGGAATGGTTTGCTAAGGGGAACTACACCAGTAACCCTGGTTTGACCAAAGCAGAATTGCACACACATGGGGAACTGTGTGCATGAGGAGAGGGAAGGCAGGAAGGCAGGAAGAATCAGTTTCAAGTACATATATTTACTCGTGTGCCTAGGTAATTGAGTGGGTAACACCTCCTGAGACCCTCCTGATAGCTGTCCAAGCACAGACATCAACTCACAGGCTTCAGTTCCAAAAGGGACACCAAATGAATAATTAATGTCGCAATGCCAAAACAGGCAAATTACATTTCCATGTAATTTCTTTTTACATTTTCATATAGTTTCCTATGGTTCCAGCCCCGCGTCCGTCCTTCCCTCCACCGCCGCCACCAGCCCCGCCGACTCCGAGGAGGGCCATGCACTTCTCCCGGTGCCCAGGAGATGGTGCTGTGGATTTTGGATCGGGAGCGCAGCGGCCGGGGCCAGGGCGAGGGCCAGCCCGAAGGGAACCCACCCCGCCGGTCTCCGCGGGGATCTTTAGGTGCTCTTGATCTCTCTGCAGTCCTCCAGAATTTCCTTTCCATCTTCAGCGGTCCCTCCATAGGCGCAGGGGCGGGATATCGGGGTGGCATCCCTCACCCCAAGAAGCCTCAACTCCACTGAGCTGTGGGCAAGTCCATCAATGCCATTTTTCTCCCCATGCTAAGGATCTGAAATGGAGGGAGTGTTTCCGTCCGTTTTCCAGCCCCTCGCCACACAAATGTACCCCAAACTCGTCTGAACACACGCACCCGCCACGTCCCATCGCCCTGCCCGCTGCCCCTGGCACCGGGAAGCAGGATGCTGTGTCGGTCGTCCGGGGACTGAGAACATTGCCCCCTTCTCCTCCCCTACAGGCCTTTTCCCCGCGCCCTCGAGCCCCCGGCGGGCAGCCGGGCCCCTGCCTGTTGCTGGGGATAGTTACCAGGCTGGGAGATCACCGGCTCCTGCGGCTGCCTCTGAGCGAATGCAATGAGGGATAATTTTATTTATTTAACCTGTATTTTCTTCACCCTGAACTTACATAAAGTTTGTCTCACGGGGAAGAACACAGCAACAGTTGCGGCGAATGAAAGCTCTCTCCGACGCTAGACAGCGCTGGAAAAGCCGGGCAGACCCTGCAGCTGGGGCTGCCCCCGCTGCACGGCGCGCTCGGTTCTGCTCTCCCCCACTCCCGCAGTGTCGGAGGCAGGAGAGACTGGGGGCTGAGCCACTGGAAGATGGACCGGGGAGTTGCGGGAGATCCCAAGCCCTGAGTTTGCTGCAGCAGCGGGCACACCCTCTGCCCAGAGCTGGCAGCGAAAGGCTGACTTCACCTGCCTAAAATCTGACTGCATTCAGCTCCCTGGGCGTCTTAAGGGAAAATTCTGAAAGTGTCTTTAGTCCCGGAGGCTTTTCAGCAAACCCAGCCCTGGAGAGAGAGAGGAGGGTTTAACTTCTCTCACAGTGGAGAGCAGAACAAAATAATTCTGGAGCAGATCTTGCTGAAGACGCCACGGAAAATCAGCAATCGCCGTGCTGTCCGCTCTCATCTGTATCATGGGACCTTCCAGCATCCTTGCGCCCCTGACCCTGCCTCCCGCACCACCCGGGACGGCCTGTGCCTGGCCACTCCCGGCGGAGCCTGAGGAATGCTCTGGGCCGGCTCAGTCCTTTTGCAGTTCTGGGCTGCTCATTTCCCAAAATAATGACCCAAGTGTGGAGGAGCCGGTGGCAGAGGGCTGCGGTACAATTAAACCAGGTAACGAGACGTTGGGCAGATGTGTTTTCATTGCGCTGTAAGATAAACGCAGTGTTAAATGCCTGACAACTTCCCAGAAGCAATCAGCAAAAGTTTACGAGTGCATAAACCTCAAAGACCATTCCTCGGTATTTTTATAAGCCCCGCATTTAAAGCTTCTATAAATTCCTCTGCCTGCTTCCAAACTAAAGTTCCCGTAGACTATTAAATAGCCACTTCTTCGGGAGGTGGGGAGAGAGATCACAACAGGCAGGTCCCGGGGAGGCGAGAGGGATTCTCTTCTAGTCTCTTCTGCTTTGCTCTCCCCCCGCCACCCACCCCTCAGAAGCTAAAGTTTGTGAAAAAGTTGGTATCGTTAGAGCACAAGTCACAGAAGAAAGCATCGGCAAGATGAGTGGGATACATCCATGTCTCAGGAACAGGGGGCAGACCCAGAAAGAAAGGGAAAGGAAAAGATGAACATATATAAAAGAAAAAGCGAGGTGATTGAAAGGGCGGACTGCAGCAGGGACAAGTATACAAACAGGTCCAGGAGCAGACCATGAAGGCTGACCGCGAGAGCAGAAAAAGCTTTGACAGAGAGACAAATTTCAGACGCAGAGGGCAAATCTCAGCGAACGCAGCCGACGAAAGAGAGGAGGTTGCCGTGGAGGTCCCCGCGGTGCCCCCCTTCCCCTGCCCCGACGGCGCGGCCCGGCAGCACCGATCGCACTTCGGAGAAACCGCGGCGGCCGCAGCCCCAGGACAACCAGCCCCGCCGCCGGCGGAGCGGCTGTGTATGCCGTCCCCAAAGTTGCACAGAAAAACAGGGGAGATAGCACTAGTGAACCCACAGTTCAGCGGCAGAGATCGAACCAGAGACCCCTGTCTTCCAAGAAATAAGTTGAGGGGAATGAAATGTTCCCAACAGCCATCAAATTATAACAACAGTATTCGTCATCTTTAAGTGACCACATGAGTTTTACAAGTTGGATATTAAAGATATTAAACAATAATAATAAAAACCCCCAAACTCTGTTGAGAATATAAGGCTCTTTGTTTATGATCCCGGGGAAAATGAAGTTGCTAATTGAAAAACAATAAACCTAAAATGCCTTTGGATTAATAATGATAGAGGTTAACGGTGGCATCCATCCCTTGGAAAGGGGGAGGGGAGCAAGGCGCTCGGTGACTGTGCGCTTGGACGGCGACCAGGGACAAGTGCAGCAGCCAAATGGGGCTGGGAGGGGGAAGGGGGGGTGAGACCCCCCCTCCCCTTCTGAGGGCTCGGTTTGTATGTTCGCCTCTGATCCGGAGACACGAGGTGAGGAAGGTCTGTATTGTAGTCATGTCCTGGCTAGATGAAATCTCAGTCAATTACTCTGAAATCTGCAGCTTGGCTTCTTTTCATTCTTTCCAGGTGAAAATTCAAACGTTTTCTGTTGTCGCCTGGTCCTTTCTTTCCTGAAACAAGGCACCCAACTGTTCTGATATTACCATTCAAAAACGGGTTCTGTGGCAAACCTCATTTGTGAATCTATTACAGAGATTAATAGATTATTTCTCCTTTTTCAACTAATTCTCAGTGGGGAAATTTAACCATATGGTAAGGAGAGAATTAGAATTTCATCACATTAGAGCGAAATGTAATGAAAAGAGTCCAACACCTGGGGCCAACTCCGAAAGACACAATTAAAAGGTTTTTAATGAAACCGGAGAAACCAAAAAATTTCATAGCCTTCAGTAATCCTGCCACATAAGAATGATTTGGAAGTGTTGGGAAATATTGTTTTTACTAATGTCATTAGAATGAAAACCTGCCACTAAATACTCTGAGTGCTAACAGTAAAGCGAGAGCGAGCTTGCTCTCGCCTCAAGCATAAGAGGAGCACTGGGACAAAATTCAGACCGACCCTCGGGTTTCCACTTCAGCTCCTGGAGGACCGCAGAGGAGCCTGTGCCCGGCTCAGAGGAGAAGCCCCGGGAGACAAGCAGGGGACTGGGGTAACGGGATGGCTGGGGCCGCCTCGCCCTGGCTCCGTCGGCGGCATCCCGGCGTTGGGAAGAAGAACGGGATGCTTCCACTAAGATGGGCTCGCTGGAGGGAGGCAGGAGGGCACGGAGCTGCAGAGTTGGTCAGTCATAATAAAAAACAAAATAAAAAAAAAGTTTGGTGGGTTTTGCCCTTTCTCTCCCCGCCTTCTCTCCTCCCCAGAGCGTTCATTTTCAAGGTAACTGATGGGGCTTTATGTTTTTTACAGGGACACGGGGGATAATCACTCGCAAGCAGCAATCTGCTACTTGAAAAGAGATAAAGGAGGGAGGTGGGGAACCTCCCCATAGTTTGGTCTGCGTTTGGTGGAGTGGGGGCGGGAAGGGAGAGGGAGGACTGGGGACCACCCGCCTCCCAGGGAAGCAAGGTGGACTTTGGCGGTAGGCAGGAGTGGGCACGACGNGTGGGAGGGAGCTATAAGTTAATGTAAATGCAGGGGGTGGGTGGGCTGGGGGGAGAGGGTGTCACTCCTGACTCCACGGCTAAGTTAGCAGAAGTCTGCTGGCAGCACTGGGAAGGAGAAGTGTTGAAGTGGGCTTTTCTGCAGTGCAGGGCTGTAATTTGCTGAAGGAGGCAAAGAACATCCTTCGATCTAAGTAGGGCTTTTAGTGTGCTCATTGATGAGCGAAAGTCGCCACACATGTCAAGCTAAAGGCAGTTGTTGGGTTACTAACAGGACACAACGTCTTGCAAACATATGCGTTAAGCTGTGTATACAGATGGCAGGGAGAATAATGGAGCAGGCGCCTCTTATAAAGCTCTAGCTGCTGCCTGTCTTCAGACCTGGGAAAAGAAACTATTCAGACTCAGGGCCAGATAGCGCCTGGGATTGTTTGTTACCGTTTTAATCCTATTAATTAAAACGTTAACCTGATTGGGTAGAAAGCTCTGTCCCAACAGGCGAGTCTTCTTCATAATAACCTACTCTCAGAGATAATGATGTAAAAGACTCCCCCGTCTGCGGCGGCTGCTGGTTGATGGGTCCGGAAATCTCTTGAAGGTGAATCCAAGCAAGATAAACGGTGGAAGCGGCTCCACTGGCAGCTCACAATGCCCCAGCGCGGCGCCTGCTGAGGGCGAGCCGGAGCCACAGCCACAGCCCGAGTCACAGCCGGAGCTGCAGCGCAAGCCGGAGCCGCCGGAGCCGCCACCGGAGCCGCTGCCGGAGCCGCCGCCGGAGCCAGAGAAGGGGCAGCCGCGGCGCCGGCTACGGCGCAGCCCCGGCGGGAACCGGGAGACGATTTCTGCCAGCGGGACGCCGGGAAGCCACACGCCGCGGCGCGGAGCCTTGGAGGAGCGGGCCGGGAGCTGAGGGGGGCGGAGGAGGCGGAGGCGAGCGGGGCGCCGATGGAGCGGGCGCTGGGGCTGCCCGCAGAAGAGGACCTCTTCCACAAAAGCCTCGCCGCCTCGGCCAAGCGCATGGAGTCCGCCTTCCGCTCGCCCCCGGGGCTCGACCTCTCCCACCCCCGCGACCGCCAGCCCTCGCCGCTCGCCTGCTACGAGGCGTCGGAGCCCGAGGCGCTGCTGCAGCCCGGCGTCGGCGGCGACCCGCTGGCGCTACCGCCGGGCTCCG